>JADRCH010000107.1:2315573-2327539 GCA_019843965.1 Rhynchomys soricoides | reverse complement strand
GGAGCACCTCTCTCAGGGAGCACCTCTCTCAGGGAGCACCTCTCTCAAGGAGCACCTCTCTCAGGGAGCACCTCTCTCAGGGAGGACCTATCTCAAGGAGAACCTTTCTCAGGGAGCACCTCTCACAGGGAGCATCTCTCTCAGGGAGCATCTTTCTCAGGGAGCATCTCTCACAGGGAGCATCTCTCAGGGAGCACTTCTCTCAGGGTTCTTAGGACCACATCTCTCATTTATTCCTTTTCCATAACTTGGATCTTTTAATGGTCTCTGCCTAAGGCAACCATCTTTGAAGCAGCCATGAAATGTAAGATGCATTTAAAGTGCACCTTACAGAATAAGACATATGATCTTTAGAGAGTTCTTGAAACTAGCAGATCTCAGGAAAACCCATGCCAGCATATCTGAATTAAGTAGAACCAGGATGGGGAGAAAGGTCTTGGTGACTGAATTCCAGCCTTGGTCCCAGCTCCCGAGATCCAGAGTCTCCCATAAGTGGGTGGCCTTTACCATTCATGGGTAAAGAATGTCATAAAATTGGGGGTCTTTGTCTCTCCTGCAGGACAATCTTTGGGAATCACAGAATGTAATCAGAATTGTGTTCTACTGTGGGAATCAGACAGTTACATAGATCATCAGGGTGGTGAATTTGTAGCATAAGCTTGTCTTCTTAGCTGATCTGAAGGAGACAGACATCTCAAAATTCAAATGGTCATGCGGAAGCTGATTTCCACATCTCGTGGGGATTCTGGAGTATGAAGAACTCAGAAATGCCTTTGTTGTTTCAATGGTGTGTTGATACACCCATGACTCAGGGAGAGTTAGTGTCCCTTCCAGATTGCTCATGAAAAGCTGGACTTTGTGTTCCTCTATCTCACAAACACCTAGCCCTCAACTGTCATCCAACAGGCATGGAATGAGATGGCTGGTCGGAAATTGGCAGTTCTGTTTAAGCCCTTAGAGCAGCTGGAAACACCTGGGCTTTATAGGAACTGCTTACCTTGGTTCATCTGGTCTCAGAAGCACATCCACACACTTAAGAGAGATAAGTGCTGTGATCCAGTGGCAATAAGTGGTTTGGAAATAGCCCAGCTCTAGCACAACCCTCCGCTCTTTGGCAGGGAACTCAGATCCTTGCCAGACAGCGGAGATTGGGAATGAGTCTGGTCCATGTCCACATAGCCAGGTTGCAGACCAAGGGCCCTCTGCACTCAGAGTTGGACCTCAGCCATCTCAGTACATCTGTTGCCTATTTCTAAGCCTCTGCTGGCTCCTGTTCCAAAAAGCTGTGTATAGCCTGGACTGAAGTTACATCTCCATCTGCATCTGGGGCAGGTTGCTTCAGGGACCTTGTTCTTTACCTCATCAAATATTCTCTAGCACAGCATCCACCAGGTTGAGAGGTGATATTGGCAAAGCTTGCTCAATTTGAGTAGTATTTTGACTCTCTGATGATCATGACTGGGTTAATGCCCCCAAGAAACGGCTGGAAATGTCTTTCGCTGCTTCCTGTAGTATTTAATATTATTTATGATTTTATATTTTGTTGTTTGTTTTTGAAACAAGGTCTCATATAGTCCAGGCTGGCCTCAAACTCCCTATGTAGCCACAGATAACCTTGAACTCCTTAGCTTCCTCCTCCAACTCCCAAGTGCTAGGATTACAAGCACCACTCTCAGCATTAGGGAGTTCCCCCAGAACAGCTTACTAAGTTCTGAACAGTCAGTGGCTTTCCCAGCCCAATTTTTCAAAGACGTTCTACACTCTTCCCCCAGCAACACGGTCAGGTTTGTCACAGCAATACCCTACAATCCTGGTACCAGTTTCTGTCCTGCTCGGGTTCTTATTGCTGTGGTGAAGGCCATGAGAAAAGCAACTTTTGGAGGAAAACTTTTATTTAAACTTACAGATGATAATCCATCTGCCAGGGAAGCCAGACATGAGCTCAAGACAGGAGCTGAAGCGGTGACCCAGAGGAAATGGATACTCACTGCCTTGCATTCAAGCTCACAGTAAACTTGCTCTTTTACTCAGGCCAGGCCCATCTGCTGAGGGATGATACTGCCAGCAATAGGATGTACTCTCCTACATCAATTAGCAATCAAGAAAATCCTCCCCAGATGTGCCCAAAGACCATTCCAGTGGAGGCAGCTCTGCAGTGGAAGTAGTTCCCTCTTTCCAGGTGTGTCAAGTTGACAACAATAATTAGTCACCATAGGTTTGCACAAGTACAGACACACATACATATTCTCTCTCTCTCTCTCTCTCTCTCTCTCTCTCTCTCTCTCTCTCTCTTTCTGTCTCTGTGTGTGTGTGTGTGTGTGTGTATCTCTGTCTCTCTCACGAAAACACACATACACACTCTATTTTATTCATGATTTCAAATATATCAGTAACACTGTCATAAAGCTCATAAAGTAGTTCTAATAAAACAAAATGATAATGCCCACTTAATTAAAGAAGAAACGTATTGATTTGTTCTAACAGTGCAATTCTAGAACAAGGTGTCCCCACTTTGCTTGTGAATTGTCATCATAAATCCTGGAGAAAATCTGGGGACCAAGACCAAGTTGAAACTTAACACCTTAAAAAACTAAGGTTTGGGGTGAAAAGTCTTCATCTTGAAGGTTAAAAGAGCGAAACAAATTTAAAATGCAACATGTTCCCTCCCCATTTTCCACTCCTACCAGGCTGTGAGCATCCCAGGGGTGAGTATACCTTCCTGCAACTGTTCTCAGGCAGGGCTGGTCTATGGCAACCGCCATGCCTGCTACCTAATGCTCAGATGGTCCTACCTAAGATCAGCAGAGTCCTGGCACAGATACTCAGACAAACAAACACTCAATTCCATGGAGTAATTCTCCAAAGCAAATGAATGCTAATGAGATTATAGTTCTTAATGATTTCAAAGCTGCTGGCAGCCCTGAGTCTTGCCAGATCTACAGTTATCAGCGGCTGAGGTATCTAGGCTGTGATGCTAGACGGGGAGCCAATGCTTGACTTGTAGGGACTCTGACCGTGTAAGGCCCCATTGTGAGGGGCAAGAGGGAGGATCTTGCAGGATCTGCTCCTCAGGAGTACCACCTAAGATCACCTACATCCTTAAACTACAAACCCAGCAAGTCTTCTAGTATTTACACACACTTCCTGATATGACAATCTGCCTGCCTGCCTTCAGTCTTTCCTTCCGTCTTTCCTTCCTTCATCTCTTCTATCCTCCCATTCTTTCTTCCTCCTCCTCTTTCTCCCCCCACTTTCTCTCTCCCTCCACACCTCTCTCTTACCCTGTGCCCCACTATCAGCAGACTTCTCCCCAGTAACTTTTCCTCTTGCCCTAGTCATGGTGCTATTTTCTCTCTTTGTCAGAATCTCTTGGGTTCAACCATTTTATATAGCAATGAAAACACTGACCATCTTCTCTACCATCCATCACAAAGAAGCAGCCACTGCTCTGGTCTGAGTCTGGCCAACAGGATGGAAATCCCTCACCCACTACATTTCCCCAGCTTTCGCTGGCACGGTCCTTCCTCTCCAGCAATGCTCTGCCTTATCTGGATGCTCACTGAGCATCTTTCTTTGTATTCACCTCTGCCCCCACCTCCACCCACTTTTCTGGCTCTTCTATTTCTACCTTGAGCCCTAGGGAAAGAGATTGCCATGCACAGGCAGATCAAGAGAGTGTTTAGCCCAAGGCTTTGTGATTTCTTTGAGTTTTCCCCTTTATTTTTGTTGGAGATGGGGTCCTGTGTAGTCCAGGTTGGTCTCTAACTCTGTGGGACAATAGGAGTGACCTTGAACTTGACCTCTTGATCCTCAGCCTCCAACTTCCTAGTGATGGAAATATAGGCACACACTACTAACCGCGGGTTATTTTTATTAAGCCTATACTAGTTCCCTCAGGATACCATAGCATATTAACCCACATTTGATGACTTAAAACCATACTGATGTTTTATTTAGGGCTGGAGAAGTGGCTCAGAAGTTAACAGTCTGTGCTATTCTTTCAGAGGCCCAAGGTTCAGTTCCCAGAACCCACATTATGACTCCCAACCTCTGACACCAGGCACATACACTGTGCACATACATATATACAGGCACAACACACATGCACATAAAATAAATAAATCTTCAAAATATATTTCATCTTATGTGCATATACATACCTGAGTATGTGTACCACATGCATACAGTACCCACAGAGGCCAGAAGAGGGCATTAGACCTCCCAGAATTGAGATAAAGGCATCTGTGAGCCATTGTGTGTGTGCTGAGAATCAAACTCGAATTTTCGAGAGGGTGGGGAAGGAATGCTTTTCTCCATGGAGCCATTTCTCCAGTATCCCAGATAAAGAAATGCAACTTTTTCTAAACGTTTTATTTTGCAGTTCTAGGAGCCAGAGTCAAAACCAAAGTATTACTTGAGTTTCAGTCCCTCCACAGGCCACAGGATCTCCTCATTACCCTGGTTCCATGTGAATGTTAGCATGTGGTCTCTCTGGACATGTGCATCCTCATCTTCTCCTACAAATGTCCCCATCACTGGTCTCCAGGCTATCCTATATCTGATACGATTCATCTTGACATCCTTAACCAGCTGGTCCTGATAATTTTTCTTGTCACCTTGACCCAATCTGTGTCATCCAGGAAAAGGGAAACCTCAGCTGAAAAAACACTTCCATCAGATTGCCTGGAGGCAAGTCTATGAGGCATTTGCTTGATTAATTACTGATATGGGCAAGCCCAGCCCACTTGGGGGGTAGTCACTGCCTTAGTCAGATAGTTCTGGATGGCATAAAACTCTATGCAGAGCAAGCCAATAAGCAGCATTCCTCTGTGGTGTGGCTTCAGTTTCTGCCTCCAGGATTCTACCTTGAGTCCCTGCTGTGACTTCCTTTCTTTAATGATCAACTGTGAGACATGTAAGCCTCTTTTCTTTTCCAAGTCACGCTTGTTCATTGTTTTATCACAGCAATAGAAAGCAAATTTGGACACAATTACCTTTGCGTGGAAATTACTGCCAAATATGGCGACCTTCCATGATTGCAGATGGGAATAAGGTTCTGAAGACTCCGGCTAATTTACCACATAGTACTCAACAAGCTGGCGCTGTTCCTCCGACTTCATTCATGCCATTAATTTCAGTAACCCGTATACATCCATGGGGGTTTCTTCTTTGCAACTGAACACAGGAGTTCACATCTTTGTGAGTGAGAAGTAAAACAAACACAAACCAAAAAAATAGTAAGAGTGGAGACCGCTTAACACCTAGTAATGAGGATAATCAGAAAGGAGATGACAGAAATACCATGGGGTGAGTGGCCAGAGACTTCTGTGGCAACGTTCACGGAGAATAGAACCTTCACCAGTGCCTTGGAGCCTCACTAAGTCCAGAAGCATCTGCCATTTACAGCATAAGGCATGGAGTTCAAAATATCTGCCATCCACGTGGAACCCCACGTAGCACAGCTGCACTTCATGTTCTCCTGATGAGCTCAGGCCACAGATAGAAAAGCCCAGCACTTACTCTTCATGATGATAGATTCTGAAGATGTAGAAATCACAGCTTGGAAGCTGAAGGTACCACATAGCCCTGGAGACTCTGTTAATTTGTCAAATGCAGAACAAGGCTCTACTCCTAAAGACACCCTCTTGGAACATTGTGGTGAGTTCCTAATTCCCGATCATGGCTTATCAAGGGCCTGATGTGACCTTCCGGAAGTACGAGCTGGAAGAAGCTGATGGTAGTTGTCTCAGCCTCATGGCTGCTCAAAATCTACAGGTGAGAGCTGTAAGGGAGAAGGCAATGGAGTGCCACAAAGACAGCCACCTACTGGGTAGAGATATAGAGTAGGTCTTGGCTAAATGTCGTCCTGATGCAGTTTAGACCTGTGGCTCCAAGCATGCAGCAACATCTAGAGGAAAGAAGGTCCAGAAGATCCCTATGTGCAAAGTCCCTCCTTACACACAGCACTGAATTTGTCTCAAGTAGCCTGGTGGGTTGCAGCTAGTGCTCTTGACATCCTGCAGACATGGCAGAGTTATCCACCTCAGGGCTCTGAACTGCTTGCTCCTGTGCATGCTGAGCCTTTAATTGTGCATATGTGTGCATCTGGTCATCCCATAATTTAAAATGTATTCTATCTTTTAACTGATGTGGGCTCTCTCATCTGACTCAGTTATTTTCCCTTATTTATGACTTTTTTATTTTTGGTGCTGGGAATAGAACCCAGGGTCTCGTGCACTCTAGGTAAGCACTCTGCCACCAAATGGTATCTCTGGCTCCTCACTCATTTTCTAAATGTAATTTTCCCAGGTTATTACCAACACCTTCTGTTCTACCCAGATGCAGTAATGACAGGGGTGTTTATGGCTTGTCGTGTTCACACAAATCAGTTGCAGCGAACCAACACTGGTTTAATGCCTTCCAGCTTGCTCCACCACAGCACAGTGTCCTCTTGCTGTCCTTTTGGACGGGTTACCTCTTCTTCTTTGTCTCATCATGTGGGGTTAGAGTGAAAACCTGTCCTTCATTGGCTTAGGTATTTGAATATCTGTTCCCAGATAGTGGCCATGTTTGGGGAATATGTGGAACCTTTGGGCTTTGCAGCTTAGAGGAAGCAACGGGTCACTGGAGGTCAGTAGGCTCTGAGAGTGTAAGGCCTTGCCATTCAGCTCTTCCCCACCCTTTCCCTCTCTCTCCTCCCTACATGTGGATTTAGAAGCAAATTCTCAATTACCTGCGCTAGGTGCCTCTGCCCTGCCAATCCCACAGTTATGAACTCTTAATCCTCTAGAAAGGTAAGCAAAAATAAAGGGTCCCCCCCTTTGGGTTGTGGTATTTTATCTTGGCAAGAAAATGTACCCAATACACACCAATCGAATCTTTTATCTCCAAAGTCTAAGAGCTGAGAGCTAGCCAACATTTATGCAGTGCTTGTGAGCTCAGGCTGGTACAGAGGTTAAGAGGTTATGCAAATTTTTTATTTTCAGTGAAGTCTTAAAAAAAATTTAATCTTGATATTTTCCCACTTACTGGACACACTTGTAAAGAAAAAATAACACTATTTTGTATGACTAGGCCATGTGTCTAATTAAGTTCTGACCTCCAAAGCCTCCAAAATGCCAGCCATGCTGTCCCCAATGCCAAAGGGTTCTGATTATCTTTGTTGTTGCTATGAAAACCTTACTTCTCCATGCAAGTTGATTTTTTCATCTTGCTTTGTTTAGCTTTTTAATTTGCAGTAGAAGGGTTAGGTTTGTTTTTAATTGGCCTTCAGGAAGGCTCATACAACCAAAAACTTCTGTGACTGTTGAACAATAGGAATGCCAGGGCCTGTTGGATGGCTCAGTCAGTGAACTGATTTCTGTGCAAGCATGAAGCTTGACGGTCCCAGTACCCATCCAGGCCTGGAACTAATCCATAACCCCAGGGCTGGGGGTCCAGACAAGATGATCTCTCAGTCTTGTTGGCCTTTGGTGAGCTCCACCTCCAGTGAGAGGCCCTGCTGCAGAACGGAGGAAAGGAAGTGACAGAGGAAGACACTGGGCACTGAACTCTAGCACACATATACTATACACAGGACACACACACACACACACACACACACACATGCCTCTGTTGAGGCAATGGGCAGTTGAATCTCTTTCAATTATACAATGTCAATGGATCAAGTACTAGGAGAAAAATTTATGAGTCATCTTTTGCATGACCTAGCAGAAACAGCCAGGCCTCAGTCAAATTAGCATGAGTCAGGAGGAGGAACCAGAACTACTAGGGACCCCGGGAGAAGTTCTCAGCTGTGCCTCTCTCAGCAAAGACTCGAAGACTCGAGACCAAGAAGTGGTGCATATGCAAACAAGCCTCCATCACTGTCCGCTGGGTTCTATTTATACTCACTCCACACATCTCCTGTCCTCCATGGATCTTGCCTCAGCATATAACTCTGTCTTAGACTTCACATGCGTCTGTATGAGCTGACATCGCTCTGCCAATTGGCCTGAATCTGTGGAAGCTGCAAGAAGCTGCCAGAGCACCACCAAAAGATTTGTATGTTTTCTTTCTATGAAGTCATGACAAACAGAGCTCAGCTACTCATTGTAAGGCGAACCAATACATGCATGTCTTTAGTGAAGAATCCTTCATCATGTGTTCTTTCACATGCTTGCTTTAGCAAAACATCCTTTTACCTGTGTCCGCTTGAGGAAAACTCTCCTTCATGCACGTGCCCCAGCCAAACCCCGTCCAACACAACTGACTTACCAAAGAACCCTTAAGTTTCCACTTTAGTCCAATGACAAACTCATCCTGGAGAAGAACAAAAGCCGTTAACAGGCCTAGCTTTCGGGATGTTTTGCATATAGTCACATACGCTTTTGATGAAGATGTTAATAGCCATTCTGTTCATAGGAAAGTGCCTCACAACATCCCAAGACTGGCTTCTAACCTAAAACCTGTTCTTTTTGTATCGGGCATGGTGGCACAGGCCTGAAATCCCAATGTTTGGGAGTTAGAGGCAAGAGGCTCAGCCTGGGATTCCTGTCTCAAAACACAAACAATAATAACAAATACTGATAACACTGGTGCAGTGTATGACCAACTTCATTCTGATCGGACTCGATACCTGTACCCGAGAGGGAATTCTCATCCAACATTGTAAGCCTGCTCAGATACCCAAGGCCAGGAGGTTATTAGGTCCTGGTGTGGGCATAATGTTTTTGAGCACTGTGTATAGGTTATCCTGTGTCATTCAAATGTTGATTTCTCTGCCTTCATATCTTGTTTCAATCCAGACACAGCACTGCAATGCTTATGTCTAGAATATACTGTCTCAAGTTTGTGTAAGCAATTCTTACCATTTATTCTCTGCCTTGTCAAAAAACGCTGATCACCCAATGGCTGGGTGGAAGAGAGAACAGGGCTGATGGAAAGAGGAAGGGAGTAGGAGATTCCGAGCAGAAGAGGGTCTGAGAAAACACTAGGAGAAAAAAACATCTGAAGTCCCAAAAGCCAGATCAGTATCAACCTGGGAGCCAGGAGGTAGCCAGATTAGCATAGGGAATCAAGGTAGATTATCGAACTGTCCAGGATTGAGATGCAGCTTGAAATCAATCTTGGATTCTCTGTGTCATCATTAGGGACTAGCAAAGATAAAGAAATACAGCTAGCTGCCTGATTAATTTACTGTTTATGCTTACCTTGGGGTTTTATCTTTTACTGTCTATTGTAATGCTAAGTGCGGCCCCCAAGACCTGGAATCTTCGGGTAGCTCATGTGACCTCCAAGTTATTTCTGATTGGTAAAAAATGAAACCAACAGCTAATAGCTAGGCAGAAGAGACATAGGTGGGGTTTAGGTTTTCCAGCTTGGGGTCAGAGGAGAACAAGGAGGATGACAGGAGGAGGAAGAAGAAGCTACCATGGTTTAGGAGTCAAGAGAATGTGGCCCTGTGGGCTGGTCAATTAGAGATGAGTAACCTAGATGAAACATAGGAAGTAATAACTTGGAATTATCAATAGGAAAGTAGATTCTAAAAGCATAGAGGGTAGCTACCTGCCCAGCTCTTGTGTTGTTTAAGGCTTATTGTAAATATAGAGGTTGTGTGAGAGTGTTTCATTGGGGAACTTAAATGGTCTAAGGTAGGGTAGAAACCTCAGGCCAGGATTTAAATAATCACCACAACACACTTATATTAAAGTAATTAATTTTACACCCTAGCAGCTGTCCTCACTGGTAAGCGCACCTACTATTGCAACTGCCTTCCACTGACATAGGAATCCAGCTTCTCAGACCTTCCAACATGGGCTGAAGAGCAATAGCTCTCCAGGGATTCTTCAAGCCTTCAGCATTAAATTGGGACTGATAAGCCATCGCTCCTGATGGACTTAGATGCTACCAGGTTCTCAGCCTCTCCAACTATTGCCTGTGCCCTAGACAGCTCTCAGCCTAACCCTACCTGCTCTTGGGGCTTGGGAGCGAGTTGGTGCAGAGTCAGTGACACAGACTCCAGGAGCAGGTGAGAAATGCTGCAGCAAGCTCATCTGAGCACAGCTGCAAGCTCCTTTAGTACCCTCCACCCACGCCCCATTGGTTCCAAGAAAGTGTCTCTTCTAAACAGCAGTTCCTGATTGGCTGGCAAAATTTGCACCAGCAACCCTTGGTCTCTGAGGCAGTCCTCAATTAGGTCCTCCTGCAGGAATGCTGGTGTCACAGGCAGTCCTTATTTACGTCCTCCTGTAGGAAATGCTTTTGCAGCTGCAAGGCCCCCAGCACTGACACCGAGGCAGCCCTGCTGTTCCAGATACATCCAGCCATTGTACATTCAGCTTGAGCAATGTAGGCCAATCTAGTAAATACCCACTGAGAAGCACATCCATGCTGGCTGATACAGAGATATTAAACAATACTCCTTCTCTACCATGTTATCTATCTATCTATCTATCTATCTAACTATCTCCCCCCCACACATTTACTTCCATGGAAGTCTATAAAATAAATACAAGTACCACTATCTAAATTTCAATACATTGTCCCATTTTCCAGCTTATTTTGCTTAGATATTATGATTTGGACTGTAGATGTAGGCAGGAAAGTGGATCGTCCAACAACTGAACTTCTATCTGTGAGATTAAGAACTTGTTTTGTATTTGAAGCTAGGAGACCAGTCCCAGACACCTTCTGCCCAACTGTCCCCTCTGCTGGGTTGGCTCTCTGAGACACACAACAAGTCCTATCTGTTTCAAAGGCACAGCCAGATAGGGTTTCCTGATGTTTTCCCAGCTGGAACATTCTGATCATTAGTTTAGTCATGTCCCTTTGGTCACTTGTTATGCAGGTGAGAACAGAGTAGCTCAATGTGAAGCATAGCTTGTTGGTCTCTGTATCTGCAGGCTGTCTCTTTATACCCG
The DNA here is from genome assembly GCA_019843965.1 of Rhynchomys soricoides. NCBI lineage: Eukaryota > Metazoa > Chordata > Mammalia > Rodentia > Muridae > Rhynchomys > Rhynchomys soricoides. Next base: position 2,316,638 of record JADRCH010000107.1, on the reverse strand, counting down.
AGAGTTCTTTTGTTTTAAACTCCAAATCTGAGTTGAGAGGTTGAGTAGTTGAAAGGGGACCCTCCAAACCTGGAGTCTTAGACACATAGGACAAACGGACAGCCAAGGCAGTAAGACTTGATGAGAATACTGTGGAACAAAGTGGTTAGAGCAACTCTTGAGGCAAGGACCACAGGGAGTCTGGTATGAGTCAGGGAGGCTCCTAGACTCTCACAAGCTCCTACTGGGAGACTCAACCTTAGCGTACAAGCTGGGAAAATTATTTAATGATTTCCTGGGTACCCATTTATTTAAACCCCAGGGCTGTGAATCTCTAGACAGAAGATGTCATGAAAGACATCTGAAAATGAGGTCAGACCCAGCTCACAGATGAGGGGAGAACTCGTGGCTTGACACCCCTCCCCCAGTAGGTGTCTCCCCTGTCTTGCACTCTGAGCTTTGCTTTAAGAGCTCATTGGTGGTAGTGTAGTTGTTTTTTGTTTTTTTCTGTGTTGAGTGAAAACCTTGATGTTAGTTTGTTGGACTTAAGCATCCACAGCAAAGGATTTTCCTTCTGAATAGCCTCGCTCCAGAAGAGTAGCAGTCATGTCCAAATTCATCAGGCAGAGTACTCATTTCCAAAGCTAACTGATATTTTATTTCTAAAAGCTCTCCCTCCTAGGGGAGTGCCAAGTGGGCTCTCCAATGCCTGCACACAGGGGCTAAGGTCCCAGGAGGGATTAAGTCTAATCAAGACCTTCCCCTAGAGCAGAGAGCCTGACCTGATGATATCAACAATCTCATAACTCTAAGTCCTTAAAACTAGGAGAAAGAGATTGAAGAGGGATTGGATCTTTAAATGAGAAATGTCCTCCATAGGCTCAAGTATTTGAACACTTGATCCCCATTATTGGTGCTATTTGGGAAGGTAATAGAACCTTTAGGAGGTGGAGCTTTGGCTATAGGAAGCACATCACTGGGAACAAGCTTTAAGGGTTTATAGCCTGACCACATTTCCTCTCTCTCTCCCTCCTGCTCTTTCTTCTTCTTCTTCTTCTTCTTCTTCTTCTTCTTCTTCTTCTTCTT
>JADRCH010000107.1:2253593-2306866 GCA_019843965.1 Rhynchomys soricoides | reverse complement strand
AAGAAAGAAAGAAAGAAAGAAAGAAAGAAAGAAAGAAAGAAAGCTTTGCATACTGTGGCTGGGAATATAATTCAACACAGCCACTATGAAACAATATGGAGGTCTGTCAACAAAAAAGAATAGACCACGACATGATCCAGCCATGCAAGGGAAATCCAAAAGAAAGGGTATTGTCCAAGGGAAAGAAAATCAGTTTGCTGAAGAAACAGTTGCACCCACATGTTTGCTGCAGCTCTAGGCACATAAGCTAAGTGAGAAAAGCACAGGTGTGTACACATACACCATGGAGTGTGGTTGGGTCACGACAGGAACTCTGACTTGCCATTTTCTAGCACACAGTTAGAACTAAACGTCACCATGTTAAGTGAACTATATCATGCATGGAAGCAGCTCACTGTCTCACTGACCTGTGGGACCTGAAAGTGCCAATCTCACTGCAGGTGCCAGAAGGAAAGGGGTCACCAGAAACTGGGGACAGAGAGGGCTGGAAATAGGGTAAGACTAGAAAGTGGGTAAAAAGTTGGAAAGGTACAGGAGTTCACTAGAACTGGAGAGGCATAGGATTTCCCCACTGGGCTTAAGACTTAGGAGGGCGCTGTCTAAGATAAGCTCTATCTCATTCCAACAGGCCTGAGAGCAATATTTCTATGGATGCTACTATATCAAGATAACTGAATAATGAAATATTATTTCCCAAAAACTAAAAGAAAGGTTTCTGAATCTCTTCACCACACGGACATGATAAATGTCTAAGGATAGAGGTATGCTTACCCTGAGTTGAGCATTGTATAATATAGGCATGTACCAAAACATCACACTGTACTTCAGTTTTTAAAAGATAAAAGGAAGGTTGGGGAGGTGGCTTAGAGGTTAAGAGCCCACACTGACCTGGATTCAGTTCCCAGCACCCATGCTGAGCAACCCACAAACATGGCAACTCCAGCTCTAGGAAATCCAATGTCATCCCCCTGGCTCCCAAAATCACCGTGGTTCACACCAGTTTGATGTAAGCTCAATGCAAACCCAAACACACATGCAGAAGGACAATATAAAAATAAACCTTAAAAAGGTAAAACAAATGTTTAAAACACATACATAGATGAACCTGTGGGGAAGATGGTGAGATTTTATGAAGTCAGACATTTAGAAAATACGATATTTTAAATGTATAGTTGGGTATTTTGGAATAATGGCATTTCCCCTATGTGATCCAACAACTATTGGCTTTTAATTAACCAAGAGCCCCAGAGTGAAAGAAAGAAGAAACACAATCAAAGGATAGAAATACCAGAGGTTTCTGTCCAGAGCAAAGTTGTGATGCCTGATGTGTTCTCCCTGTGTTAACTGAAGACAGATGTGTAACTGAGTAACAGGAGAGACTTCAGTCTAGACTCCATGGCAACAGTCCATGCCTAGCAACCGGAGTCTCTGCTTCAGTAACTAGAGCATCAAAAGGGCTTTTTAGGTCATGCCAGGTTTAGTGGAGGAAGGTCATATTGCTTTTATTCAGAGAAATGACTTCTCTTGGGAAGAGGGGTGCTAACACACAATTGGCCTGCATCATTCCACAATTGGAAGGGCATATGGCTGCCCACTGGGGCTATCAGCTCACAGCTCTTCCAAAGATAGTGCCATCCCATTTAGACAGGCCTATTAAGGCCTATCTGTCATGGGTTCACTTGGAAGTTCAATGCAGTAAAACACACGTTCCAGTTTGCATTCTCTGAAGTGGATTTAAATGTCTGGTTTTTTTTTTTTTTTTTTTTTTTTTTGGGGGGGGTGGGGGTGGGGGGGTTCAAAATGTCACAACCTTAAAAAAGTAAAAAGAAAACTCAGTTTAGGTGCAGATAGCCTACTTAACGTAAAATTACAAAATTGCTGCGTTCCTGAAGTCATCTTAGAACCGGTTCAATTTTTTTCTTTCAGTTACAAAATTGAACCCTTTTCTTCTCTTTGGAACAATGATGTCTTCTTTTCTTTCAGTTTTTGAGACACCTTTTCACTCTGTGGCCCAGACTTGTCTGGAACTCACAGTATAGTCCAGGATGGCCCTGTTCTCATGATGATCTTGCTTCAGCTTCTCTCCCATAGAGATTGAAAGTAAAGACAATAAGCTGCTTAAACACTTGTTGGTGTTTGTGTATCTTCTTTGAAAAAAAAAATTACTATTCAGGCCCCCCATCACTACCACCTAATTTTTTATCAGGTTACTGGATTTTTGTTTTGGTTAGGATTTTGTTTTGATTTATTTTGTTTGTCTGTTTGCTATTTTGCCTGTGTGATAATCAGGATTCCACTGGAGAGGTTGAGAACCCAAGAGTACATGAGGTTGGTTGCCTTAGCAGTCCCAATACAGCATCAAAAACCTGGAGAGGTCCTAGAGAACCCCTGACACAAGCCTGGAAAAGATGGTCCTAATGTCAGTGAAGCAAGCAGCAGCAGCAGCAGCAGCAGCAGCAACAGGATAGATTATCTCAGAATCAAAGGGGGGGTTAGAAGAGATACACTGGAGTAATCTGTCTCTGCCAGGCTGCTTTATAATGCAGCTCCTACTAGAAAATGTGGCCCATAGTAAGGGTAGGTCTTTCCACATCCACTAAGTCAACCAGAACGATTCTTCAGTTACAACTCCCTACTCACTGATTCTAATCAGTGGCAATTTGCATTGAAACCGACCAGCACAGTTTCAAACATAGTTAGGATGCAGGACTCTTATAAGATTTAGAGTTTGCAAATATTTTCTTCTAAATCGTAGGTCTCCACTGAGAAACGTGAGACTGTGGCCTCCAGCCTTGGCTGACTGTCACACTGCACAGCATCGTTTTTCTGTTTTGGTTTGGTTTGGTTTTGTGTTTGGTTTTGGTTTTGGCTACAGCAATCCTACCAGACTTTTTGGCTTGCTGTGGGGCTTTTGGAGCCTGTGATTTGGGTGTGAAGTCTTGTAAGTTATTGCCAAGGTAAACGGAAGCTTCACCTGTGCTCTCCTCAGAGTTTTCTGGTTGGAGGTGTAAAGTCCATGATTCACTTATTTTTTAATAGTGTAAGATAAAGGTTAGCTTTCCTTCTTCTGCATGCTGATATCCAGCTTCCCACAGCAGTCAACTCGGAGACCATTCTCTTAACATCACGTATTACTGTATCCTGTTGATGATGTACATTTGGGGTTATCTCCAGCCTCTCCTTTTTATTCATTGGTCCAGATATATCCTCTTATGCCATGACCACAAGTTTTCAGTTACTGTAGCTTTGTAATACATTCTAGAATCAAAATACACAGTGATGCCAGGTTTCAGAAGGCATGTGCAGGGAAGCGAAGACACAGTGTTAAAACATCCCTATACCCAGGGTGACTTATAGATTCAATGCTGTTCCCAACAAACTTCAAGACTATTTTTAGAGAAATGACAGAAGACAACTCTGAAGTTTGTATGGAATCTCTGAAGTCCAGCCTTCCTCTCTGTCTAACTGATTCTTTGTGTTCCTTGAAAAGATGGTAGCAGTTCTGATCCCAGAGGAAGCCCTGCCTTGCTCTCTAATTGGTTCTGACCACCCACCCCAGGAAGCCCGGCCTTCCTCTCTGTCTAACTGGTTCTTTGTGTTCCTTGAAAAGAGGTTGTCTTGGCTTAGTCAGGGTTTCTATTCCTGCACAAACATCATGAACAAGAAGCAAGTTGGGGAGGAAAGGGTTTATTGAGCTTACACTTCCAAATTGCTGTTCATCACGAAAGGAAGTCAGGACTGGAACTCAAGCAGGTCAGGAAGCAGGGGCTGATGCAGAGGCCAGAGAGAGATGTTACCTTTTGGCTTGCTCTCTCTGGCTTGCTTAGCTTGCTCTCTTATAAAACCCAAGACTACTAGCCCAGGGGATGGTACCACCCACAAGGGGCCCTCCCCCCTTGATCACTACTTGAGAAAACGCCTTACAGCTGGATCTCATGGAGGCATTTCCTCAAGGGAGGCTCCTTTCTCTGTGATAACTCCAGCTTGTGTCAAGTTGACACAGAGCCAGCCCGTACAGATGTTATTATTTTCAGAATGTCTTTTATTTTTTTCTTTGACATCTTCATGCATATATTGTTTGGTTGTAATCATCCTTAAGCCCTCCTCCCCACCCCCTGATATCCCCAGTGTGTCCTGTGTCCCCTTCCAACGCTCATGGCCCTCCATTATTCTTTTGCAACCCACTAAATCCAACTGGTTCTGTCTTTTAGAGTATTGATTAATCTTACTGGCTTGATCTTTCTTGTGCTGGCAATATCTTCAGTGAGTGCATGAGTGTAACGGCCTGTCATGTCCAAAAGACAGCATTTGAAATGTTATTTCATTAACTCACCTACTATCAAAGACCTATGCCTACTGAGTATGGTCATTGCTTGTGATTCTACTAATAAAATGTCTCAAAGATTTAAATCTGCTTAAAATTTCAATTATTTATTATCATGGTTGACAGCAGAAATGAAAGCATGAACCAAAAAGTTCTAGGTGCCTGTGAAGGCAGCACATCCTTGTTACATTAGGAAGCTCCTTTGTAGATGCATTTCCGCATCTCACCCATGTGCCAACCCAGGGTGACTTTGACTCTTTCTTTATTCTATAGCTACTATGCCTTTGGTAATAGACCTATATCCTGAAATTGATTACAAATTGATGACTATTGTTCAAAGCAACCGCAGAACTTAATTTTCTTCACCCTACAATATTTGGAATATTGCTTTGATCAGAATAAGGTTCAAATATAAGACCATTATTGATTGATTGAAAGCCATTTGCTATATGAGGCAGAACAATCTAATGACTCTACTACTAATCAACATTGACTCTCTGTGACAGGTTTCCAAGTTTAATAATGTCTTGTGTTCTGTGGTGTCCTGAGACTAAGTATCCATCTTTATTTTCCAGATACTAAAGAAACCTGTATTAACAGTGGTGTCTGTGAAAACTAGAATAAAGTTCATTCACTAAAGCAGCTGATGAATGCTCTCAGCCACCATGAAAGGTTAGCCATCACTAGAAGGCTCAAAGTCTAAGAGGGCTGTCTCTAATGTGACTGGTCTCACTCTTACCTTGTGATCCATAATAATTTATAATTATTTTTCAATAAATTGTGACAAGACAATTCACATTAACTTCTCAGAGAGTACAAGGGGGACGCAGATTTCATATGCTGCTGGGGCTCACACGGATTAGCAAAGTCTAGAATACTTTTAGGGGAAAACACTTCAGACAAAGGTTGTTGACTGCTCCACAAAAGCTCCTCTCCAGAGGGAGGAAGAGAGTCACCCCTCAGAACACTGCACTCAACCTATCAGTATAGTCCAATTTTCAGTCACTAATACCATTGGATTTCTTCTAGAACAGAGCTCAGACAGTTGTCACTAAGGACGGTTTTGTTTCAGTTAGAACCATGAATCAGAAGTTGAATTCTCTTTCCTCACCACCCTGGGAAACACACCCACAGCCAGAGGTACGCAGCATTGCTACTTTACAGGCCTGGCATCTGAATTCCTCACAAACCTTCTTGCCTCTAATGAATAGATGGCACAATCAGAAGGCCCCAGAAGGAGATGTGGATCTTTGTTTCCATGGAAACTGAGAACACCACCAACACTCAGACTTCTCTGTGGTGTTAGTGCTGCTTTCTTTCATGAATGGGCATTGTAGCTAATGGGAAAAATGAATTACTTCAGAGGCCTAAAGACATAAAATGTGAGGAAGATGATGTTTCACTGGGAGTGCCAGCATCTATGTAAATTTGGAACTTGAGTTCTGGGACACTTTGATGTCTTTGTACAGATAATGAGCAAAGACTTGTGAGGGTTAAAGCCACATAGGCTTCATCTTCTGGGTGTAAAGAATGTGGAGTACAGAAAGAAGGATCAGCATAAGCTTTGGGGTGCCAGGCTCTTTCTTGGCTGAACAAGAAAACCACAGCAATGTCCTGACAACCTTCTTGACCTCTGACCCCCTTGACCTCTGAGCTTTGGAGTATCTGTATTCTTACTGGCTATAGCCAGAGGCAGGGTCAAGTTCTGATGAATGTGGAAATGGATGATTGTGAGTGTGAGTTTCAGCTGTAAGTCACCAGCAGAGTTTGTCATGGCCAGAAAGTAGTTGTCCCTGTCAGGTGAGACAAAATGGAGGTGTGAGAAGTGAGCATCTGTGACAAATAGCTGACAGAGGAGAGAACTCCAGCTGTCTTCACAAGGTGGAATATTTTCAATGACAACATGCAGATTGTTTTTGCAGAAAATCAGAGCTCCATGAATAGTAAGAAAATGTATTGTTTGATGTTTTCGAGACAGAGTGGTAGAAGAAAGTACCACAGAAGGTGTCCAGGCCCCTGCTATGGGAACCACACCATACGCTTCAAGGACTCTCTTTGACAGAGTGACTCAAAGCCAGCTTCATCATCAAAGATCCTGCCAGCACAGGCAAGGATTCAGGAAATCTGCATTGCTGGGACTCTCTGCAAAACTTAAAGGCAGTTCCACTGAAGAATCTCCTTTACCCAGCAATGGTTAACTCTGATAGAACTTTGGAGATGAATATTGTGGATCTTGTAATTTTCTGAGTTTCCTGAGCTTTGTAAGCTTTTGGAATTTCCTGAGTCTTATGAGAGCTCTTTATTTTTTCCTCCATATAGGAGGCTATAATGTCTGTACTGGCTAGTTTGTCTGTACTTGACACAAGCTGGAGTTATCACAGAGAAAGGAGTTTCAGTTGAGAAAATGCCTCCATGAGATCCAGCTGTGAGGCATTTTCTCAATTAGTGATCAAGGGGGGAGGGCCCCTTGTGGGTGGTACCATCTGTGGGCTGGTAGTCTTTGATTCTGTAAGAAAGCAGGCTGAGCAAGGCAGGGGAAGCAAGCCAGAAAGCAGCATTCCTCCATGGCCTTTGCACCAGCTCCTGCTCCTTGACCTGCCTGAGTTTCAGTCCTGACTTCCTTTCATGATGAACAGCAATTGGAAGTGTAAGCTGAATAAACCCTTTCCTCCCCAGCTTGCTTCTTGGTCCTGATGTTTGTGCAGGAATAGAAACCCTGACTAAGACAATGTCAATTTGGAGATTTGGAGGGAGCAGCCTCACAACAGTATAGACTGCTTTTAAAATAAAATGAGCCCTAAGCTGAGTGCTTTGTGTATTCCTGAATGTGCACATATGTAGTATGTCTATAAGTGTGTATCTGTACGTGTATGTGTTGTATGTATGGTTCAGTGTGTAGTTTTGTGTGAGGGAATGGTTTATATATGTGTGAGATGTCTTATATAAAGATCACAGATGGTTTGTCTTTGTGTCTTATCACATTGTCTTTCTAGAGATTAACTGTTAAGCATACACAGGAACTGTAACAACAGACAGTTCAATGCATTGATTCTCCTGTTCAGCAACTCTGGAGAGACAGTGAACAAACAAAGTCTGGTCCTAATGACAAAGGACACCCTTTCTATTACTGTCCCATCTGAAATTCCATGACTATGGCTGTAGCCAGCAGTGCACTCCAGAGCCAGGGCATCGACCTGACAAAGAAAGGGGACTCTGCTCAGGACCAGAAAACAACATCCACAGAAATCTTTGCCATACGGACCCTCAGAAGATTGGACATAATACTACCTAAGGATCCAGCTATACCACTCCTGGGCATATGCCCAGAAGATGCTCCAACATATAATAAGGACACATGCTACACTATGTTCATAGCAGCCATATTTATAATAGCCAGAAGCTGGAAACAACCCAGATGTCCCTCAACAGAGGAATGGATACAGAAAATGTGGTACATTTACACAATGGAATACTACTCAGCTATTAAAAATAATGACTTCATGAAATTCACAGGCAAATGGATGGAACTTGGTTATATCATCCTGAGTGAGGTAACTCAATCAAAAGAACAAATATGGTATGTACTTACTGCTTATCAGTGATGATAAGCGGATATTAGCCCAAAATTTCGGAACACCCATGATTCAATTCACAGCAACTGTTGGATTGAGCGTGGGGTCCCAGATGGAGGAGTTGGAGAAGAGACTAAAGAGCTGAGGGAATTTGCAGCCCAATGGGGAGGGAACAACAGTGTCAACTGGTCAGGCACCCCGGTGCTCCCAGAGACTGGACCACCAACCAAAGAATACACATGGAGGGACCCATGGTGCTGGCCACATATGTGGCAGAGGAGGGCCTTGTTGGCCATCAGTGGGAGGAGAGGCCCTTGTATCTAAGAGTGTTAGATGCCCCAATATAGGGGAATGCCAGGGAGGGAAGATAGCAGAGGGGTGGGTGGGTGGGGGAATACCCTCATAGAGGTTGGGGGGGATGGGATAGGGAGTTTCCAAAGGGGAGACCTGGAAAGGGGAAAACACTTAAAATTTAAATAAAGTATCAAAAAAAAAAAAAAGAAAGAAAGAAAGAAAGAAAGAAGGAAAAAAAGAAAGAAAGAAAGAAAGAAAGAAAGAAAGAAAGAAAGAAAGAAAGAAAATAAAAGAAAGAAATCCTTGCCATAAAATGGAGTTCTGACTATTCAGGGTGACTGGGCATGGATATCCCTTCCTACGCCAGTGCCCACTCCCACACACATTCCATAGAGTTCTCTAGAATGTTCTGTAATAAAGGGCCAGTCTCAAGCAGGGAAGACTCCCCTTCTGTGGGTTTGCCTACTCAGTTCCACAGCAGTGGCCTCTCAATGAGAGGATAGTGCTAGACTCCTCTGCCACTAAGCTACCCCTAAGTAGTCGCATCATGAAGAATAAAGATTTCCAGGTCCTAACAGAAACTTTTGGAGGAAATCTGGATTAATATATTTGAAGACTGAAGGACCGGCTTGAGGATGCTTTTGACCTTACTTCTTCCTTGTCCTCTGAAAGATAACTGTGTGGGGTTACATCAGGACTAAACTGCACCAAAATCCTGCCTCAGCATATTTTATCTTAAGCTATCACTCAGTAAGAAACCCAGGAAGTAAAAGATGAACAGCAAGTTCACAAGATGCAGCAAGTTTATGAAATGCTAGAATCCAAGGAAACAAAGCCAGGAAGTAAATGGCTCTGAGAGACATAAATATCTTTTTTTTTTTTTCATCATGCAAATCACATCCCACTTTCTGATCCTGGGTCATCTTCTTGAAAGAGAAGTTGACTGTGTTAGAGTCAGGCAGAGCTTTGTGCTGCTATCCCCTCCCCGCCCCACCCAGTAGAAATGGAAGGTTTTAAAGCAGTGAACACTCATATTCCGCATAAAGAGAGAGGCTCTCCAAGCCATACAGTAGTATATGTGACATTCCACAGAAGACGGGTTGAGAGCACATCCCACGGAGATGCTGTAACAACTCTTAATGAGCCACATGAGACCCTCTCATAAGCTATTACGTTCAACAGGGCAGGCTGCCTTCATCTGCCTGTCAGTCTTCAGTGCAAGCCATTTTGGATGCCTCTTCCCCAGGCAACTGGGGATCACTTCCACCTGCACTCACTGTTCCCCTTTGGGATTATTAATCTTGATCGTCAATCTGACAGGATCTGAAATCAGCTAAAAGTCAGTTGTGCACTCTTTTATGAGGAATTTTCTTGATCAGATTCTTTGAAGCGGGAAAACCCACATGAAATGTAGGTGGCACCTTCAGGTGGCAGTGCAGATAAAGAGACACAAGAAGAAAGGGTGTTGCTCTTTGCCTGCTTGCCTTGGCTTTCACTGGTAAGTTCATCTTTGTTGTTACCTGGGCTGCTGCTGCTGCTGCTGCACCACATTCCTTCTCTGACATTAGGACCCAGCTTCAAGCTTCCAGCATAAACTGAAGGCCAGTAGCTCGGCAGACATTCTCCAGGCCTCTAGTGCTATATAGGAACTGCTGGCTTATCTAGCCTTCTGGACTGAAAAACTACTGGGGTATTGGCCTATCTCGTGTAAGACAATGATTATAGACTACTCAGATAGAATTGTATAAGCCGATCTAATAAATTCCCTTTATGTGTACCCCTTCTATTGGCCTGTTTCTCTAAAGAGCCCTGATATACTCTTTAACTCCCCCTAGCGACTAATGACTCCAGACTTCAGCCTACAAGGGTGACTCAAAGGTCAAGACTTGGAAGAAATTATGAGACTACTGGTTTAAGAAAATTCCCTTAAACCCAAGGCTGGTCTGATATCCACAGAATATGGAAGGTTCTGTCCAGGAACAAGCCACCGGGCTGTGTCCCACCTCACAGCTCTGAAAAACAACTTCTCTAGAAAAGCAATTCCCCTATTCTGTAACTAATGAAACCATGCTCTCCCACTTCCGTGTTGTTACTACAAGACTCAGATCCTCCACTGCTCACTCTTTCACCCTCAGCGCCCTCTCAGACTAATTAGTCTACTCTGCCATTTTTCTCTGTTTCCATATTTCCATTCCTTTTCTGAACTTTCTTACCACTACCAGTCTTCCTTCCATCCAAGCTTGATAGAATAGAAATGTTACCAGTAACACAGGTGGGATTTGGGCCCTTGATGTGGCTAGACACTAGCCACACCCCTTATTTGACATTCTGCATGGATTGTTCTTCATTGGTAGGTAACCCATGTGCATATATGTTTGCTTTATGTTTTGGTTTTTTTAACCAATAGAATTAAAAAGACATAACAACAATTAAACCCAAGGACCCACTGGGGAGTGTGTATTTTCTTGCACAGTATGAAGTTAATGAATGCTCGGGCACAAGGATTCACCATGAATACCTGCTAAAATAAGCATAACTGACCACCTGAATGTCCAAATGCAGAAGAGGACGTTCAGAGTTACGATATAACGCCCACCATGATTGTTGTATTACTTCATACTATTAGGACCATAATAAGCCTTGAGGAAAGGTTTATTTTGGCTCAAAGTTTGAGAATATGGTCCATCACTATGGAGAAGGCAAGGAAGCAAGAGACAGTTGGTTACATGGTATCCACAGTCAGGAGGAGAGAGAGATGTACAAGAGATACCTGGTCATATTGTATCTACTGTCAGGAAGAAAGATAAACAAGAGATACCTGGCCACACTGCATTCACAATCAGGAAGAGAGATGGACTAGAGACAGATAGCTGGTTACATTTTATCCATAACCAGAAAGCAGTGATAGATAAGAGACAGCCGACCAGTCAGGAGGAGAGAGAGATGTGCAAGAAATACCTGGTAACATTGTATTCATAGTCAGGAAGAGAAAGAGATGGACTCTGGTGTTTGGCTCACTTCTTTTTTTTTTAATTCCACCTGGGACCCTAGACCCTGAAATGTTGCCACTCATATTTAGAGTGGGACTTTCAACCTCTATTGATATAATTTAGGAGCTCATATGTGGGAATTCTCAGGCTATCTAGTTGGCAAACAAGATTAATCTTCCTCAATTCAATTGCTTCTGAGGTGGAGAGGGTGATATGCTCACCTACGCTGCCCTGCTGGGTTACATGCTAACCAGCATCCCTTGAGAACCTGCAGGTGTGAAGCTCTGTCCCAACAATGTCACTGGAAAACAAAGGAACTCTATACGCATGTGATGGATACTATGTCTGAAAAAGGAGATAGCTCAAGTCTCTTCACGGAAACAGTACATGGGTTCTACAGTCAGTTTCCATGAAAAAAAAAATAAGCATGTGCATTACTAGACACATTGTATCTATTGTAAACTATCGCAACTAATTTCTTTATCTAGCTTGCCAGCTACTCCTCTTGATCTTACTGCACAGTGTCTGAACCTGCCTGTGACCTTCACGAAGGAGCTCGGTTGAAACTCAGGATCCCAGCCCTACCCTAGAGAACAGAATGTAAATGGAATCCACACACTGCACTCCGAAATCTGAGCAGTTTAACTTAATTGCAGTTTTAATATGGCTCCAGATTTCCTTTGGTATTTATTTGATCTCATATTCATAAAAGTTGAAGGAAAATGGATTATCTCTGAACATAAAAGTTAATATTTGAATATATATGATACCTGCCAGATGAGCATAAGACTACTATCAATCAAACACTCAACCCAACAACATCCAAATGTGTTCTTTGTTGTGCTAACACAACTCTGTTGCCTTGATCAGTCTGCATTCCCGCTGTGCAAAAGCAAAATCAATATTGTCTTTTCAAAACACGCTGGCTGCTTGAGGAAAGGCTCTCTTTCAGCACCTTCCTTCACTTCTTGTAAGGGTCCAATTGGTCACTATTTAGTCTTGAGATCCGTGGCTCCTGTCCTAGACCCCCATTTCTTCTTCTAGGGCAATCAATGTGTGCAAGGACTTTGGTCCAGCCTAGGAGGCCCTGTGTAATAGGAAAACTTGGTGCAGGAAAGAGATACACAGGGCCCTGTTTTGTCTAGAGATTCACTTTCAAGCAGATGAAAAAGAAAGGAAATTTAGCTGTGAGGGAAACACATTATGGAAGGTTTGTGGGTGTGTGTGCACATGTACTCCTGTAGGAATGTGTGATGTTAGAGTTGCCCCTTGGGTGCTGTTCTCCAGAAATTGTCCACCTTGGTTTTGGTTTGGAGTGTGTGTGTGTGTGTGTGTGTGTGTGTGTGTGTGTGTGTATTATGCCATGTCTGTGCACATGTGTGTGAAGGTTAACATGTATTTGCAGGCACTTGCAAGGCCAGAGGAGGACATTGGGGTCCTGCTCCGTTATTCTCTGCCTTGTCTTTTGAGACAGGGTCTTTGATAGAATGTTAAGCTTCCCATTTTGTTATTTTTATTTTTTCAGGTAGCCTATTTACCCAAGCCACAGCACTCTATCTTCAGTCTCTGTGCCATGCAGAGGTGCCCATTACAGGCGCTCATGGCCACACCTGGCCTTTTACAAGGATGCTGTGGATCAAAATCACGCTTGTGCACTCCACTGTGTGGATCAAAATGCTCTTGTCCACTCAGCCATCTCCATAGTCTCATCTAGATTTGTTTGAGGCAGAGTCTCTCACTGAGATCTTGGGATCCCCAGTTCTCACAAGCTGGCTGGCTAACGATCCCTAAGGATCCACCTGTCTCCTTTATCCATAAGATAGGCAGGTAATAGCACCTTCCATAAGACTGTCTTCAAGATGAATTCAGCCTAATCTTAAATGGGAACAATTCGGGTGATGTCTGTGAAATGATTGCTCAATAGCTGTTTGTGTCACTTCAACAAAATTAAAGATTTCCTTAAGACAACAAGCATAATAATATGGAGAAAAGGGGTTGAAAACTAATCTTTCTCTAAAAGCAACATAAATAACTTTGGGTGTGACAAGGTGATGTGTGTTAGCTATTAGAAAACCAGAGGTGGCTCCTTCTGGCCTGGGCCTGTGCCCTGAGCAGACTTTGAGTGTGAACTCCTCAGCCAGTCCCACAATACTCAGAAGAAGCTCCACTCCCAGGCGCTCTAACACACCCAGGATCATAGAATCAAAGGTGAGGAGGACTCAGTATCTATCACAACTCCGGAAGTAACTGGGACCAGCAGGATCCAGGAACCCAGGAACCCAACCAGACCAGTGGCATGGTCTCCTTCCAGTCTGGGTCAGCACCCTGACCAGACCTTGGGCACGAACTCCTCAGTCAGTCCCACAATACCCAGAGGAAGCTCAAATCCCAGGTGTTCTAACACGCCCAGGATCACAGGATCACAGGAGCTTGGTTATACCAGGATCTCAAGGTCACAGAGGCAGCTTGACTCCCAGGAGCTCTGTCAAGCCCAGGATCTCAGGATCACAGGATCACAGAATCACAGGATCCCAGAGACAGCTGGTCTCTGAGGAGTTCTGACACAACCAGGATCACAGGAAGGACAGGCTCCAGTCAGATAAAGGGAGGGCAGGTAGCACTAGAGATAATCAGACGGCAGGAGGCAAGTGCAAGGACATAAGCAACAGAAACCAAGGTTACCTGGCATCATCAGGACCCAATTCTTCCACCAGAGCAAATCCTGGATACACCATCACACTGGAAAAGCAAGATTCAGATCTGTAGGAAGACGAGCATGGTCTCCGAGTACATGGTTTGGCACACCACCCTCAGATCTTCCACTAGCAAAATGCCATCAGTGAGCCTCTTGGCGACATCAGCACAGCACTAACCTTTAAAGTGTCAGAAGGTATTACACGGTGCATGGTCATTTTTTGGACACAAATCTAAATGTACCTGCACAACTGTGCAGGGAGTTTGTCTCAGGCTCAAGAATGTGAGAATTTCAGGCCTGAAAAGCAGATGCCTTTGGAACAAACTCTTCTCCAAGGGAAGACTCCAGTGAGCAGATCAAACACAGCAAAAGAAAAGAGAGATGGAAGCCGCAGAGATCAGAGGGAAAGGTTCCAGAAACTACAGGTGCACATCTTTGATCATATTCTGAAATCACACATGAAAGCTGCCCAACCATATAGTGAGCCCCCAGGCCAGGAGGACCTTAGTTCAGTTCTCCTCTTGTAAAATAAAGAAAAAGTCACCTCAAAAATGAGCAGATGAAAGAATTCCGGCCAACTCTTTCTCACTCACAGTTACTATGAAAAGAATGAAGACTAAGAACAAAATAGGTCTGGGAAGGAAGGTTTCTCTGCACCCTGGGGTTTATTAGGAAATCTCAATGCCATACAAGAAGGGTTAAATGAGGACTTTGTGGTTACAGGAAGGGGATGGGCAGAGTTAATCATTCATTCACGTCAAGAACAACCAATTAATGCTGTTGATGATTGTCTTCTAATCAGCCTCGGACTGAGTACATCTACCTTAGGAGAGGAAAATGAAGCTTACACCTACCTACCTTAGAGACATTCCTCCATTGCTGGTGGGAATGCAAGTTGATACAACCTCTCTGGAAATCAGCTTGGCAGACCCTCAGACAAATGAACATAATACTACCTGAGGACCCAGCTATTCTACTCCTGGGCATATATACCCAGAAGATGCTCCAACATGTAATGAAGACACATGTTCCACTATGTTCATAGCAGCCATATTTATAATAGCCAGAAGCTGGAAACAACACAGATGTCCCTCCACAGAGTAACGATTACAGAAAATGTGGTACATTTACACAATGGAGTACTACTCAGCTGTTAAAAACAATGACTTCATAAAATTCGCAGACAAATGGATGGAACTTGAAAATATTCTGAGTGAGGTAACGCAGTCACAAAAGAACGAACATTGTATGTTCTCACTGTTAAGTGATTATTAGCCCAAAAGTTTGAAATACCCAAGAGTCACTTCGCAGCAACAGTAGGGCTGAGTGTGAGGTCCCAGATGGAGGACTTGGAGAAGGGACTGAAGGAGCTGAGCGAGTTTACATCCCCAGGAAGGCAGCAACAGTGGCAACTGGCCTGACTTCCCGATGCTCCCGGAGACTGGCTCACCAACCAAAGAATACACATGGAGGGACCCATGGTGCTGGCCACATATGTGGCAGAGGAGGGTCTTGTTAGCCATCAGGGGGAGGAGAGGCCCTTGGGCCTGAGGGTGTTAGATCCCCCAGTATAGGAGAATACCAAGGAGGGAGGACGAGAGTGGGTGGGTGGATGGGTGGGAGAATACCCCCATAGTGGCAGGGGGAGGGGGGGGAAATGGGGAGGTTCCATAGGGGAGATCTGGAAAGGGGGAAACATTTGAAATGTAAATTAAGTAGGAAAAATAAATAAATAAATAAATAAATTTTAAAAATAAATAAATAAACTGTTTGTCTCGTGTTTATCACAGCAACAAGTCTTACACCTTGTGTTTTTGTGCAACGGAATTCTTAATGTAGAGCTCCTTGGGTCTGCCCTGGTAAGGACCCAACTTAGAAGTAGGAGCAGGTAACATTTTTAGTATAGGCAAGAAGAATGGCACTAAATAGGTCCTAAAATAGATCCTGATGATGTTCAATTGACCCCTACCATCCTGGAAGTTTATGAGGAATTTCTCGTCTGGTGATTAATCATTTTTTAAATGGTTCTATTTTTGTTATTTTTACGTATATTTCTGTTATGCCTGCATGTATGTCTGTGTGAGGGTGTCAGATCCCCTGGAGCTAGAGTTACAGACAGCTGTGAATTGCCATGCAGGTGCTGGGAATTGAACCCAGCTCCTCTGGAAGAGCAGACAATGCTGAGCTGTCTCTCTAGCTCCCTGATGATTAATCATTAATTCATAATCTTCCATTTGGGACACTGACAAATGCACATAGCTAACATCCAATTACCAATAATTTGGTAATTGGTAATACCCCAGTACCAAACTCTGATGGTCTTGGGCTGCCCTTCCAGAAGGATGGGTCTGTTCTGAATTCTGACCTTTCTTCAAGCTCACTTCAGTTCCCCAGCCCCAGGGATGGCCTCCCAGTGGTTCCAGAAAGCTGTGCTCATGGTCGGAGGCTGAGCTGCTCGGGACTCAGTTTACACTCTTGTCTGTATAGGTTTGTTCTCTTGAGCTGTGGATGGAGCCCAGTAGCAGAGCCCTTGCTTAGCATCCCTAGACCTGTGGACAATCTCCAGTACTGGGAGAAAAGTCACATTTGTTCTCTCTCTCCTCCTAAAAAAGTCATATCATTAAATTACGACTAAATAAGAGCCCACTATGCTTTTGCCTTAAAAGTCTGTGCATTTCTGAAGCCCCGGGTTTCTCTGAGCATTCTCAAAGGGAACAACTGGCTTAAATTTTCATTTTTTTTTTTTTGATTCTTTGTTTGTCATTATTTCCTTTGTGTTCTGTGTTTGATGTTCCCTTACTTTTTGTTTTGCTTCTTGTTTTTCGTTTTTTTTTTTTTTTTTTTTCTTTTGGTCTGCTAGCTTTGGTCCTTATGGTTTTGATTTTGGGTGTTTTTGCAGTGTTGGAGATCAAACCCAACACTCTGCAGTGCTATCCAGGAGCTCTGCTACAGAGCTGAATCCCATCCTCTGATATCAAAGATTAATTCAAAATATCAATGAAATATTTAAAGATTAATTCAAAATATCAATGAAATATTTTGAACATGATTTTTGAAGGTCCATGGACAGAAATCCAACCTACCAGTGGGTAATAATATTTCCCTGTTGTTTCAGTTCAAGCATAAATTCTGGTTCTGAATCAGTCTCGTCCCGTAGGATGATGAATCAGAAAGCTATCATGTGCTGTGGCTGCAGGAGAGTCATTCACAAAAGGAAAACAAAAACACCTTCCGAATTTGACTGAAGAGTAAAATAAATCTTTGTATTCCCATTTCAAAGTCAGTGAAAGAAAAAGCTTTGATGTCATCTTACAAATGGATCAAAGTTTCTTGATAATTTCACATCATGGTCCTGTCTTTGTTTCAGTAACTTTAGATCACTGTAAGGCTGGAAAATGCTATGAATATTCTTTAAAAATTCATGAGAACTTAAATATGTAGAAATCTTGCCTCTATCTCATTATTGTTTTAGACGATAGTAATGTCTTCCTCTAATCCCGCATAGCAGGGGTTTGGACTGGTTGAAATAGCAAGTCACTGAGGATGAAACCTTCGAAAGCCTAGAGGAAAGGAGACTGGAGAGACCAGAAGCTGACTGCACCACACAGTCTGGCTGAGCAATTGCTCCTAGCGCACTGTGCACACGTGCAAATGCAGATGTGCAAACGCAGATGTGCAAACGCAGATGTGCAAACGCAGACACATGCGGTTGTGCACACTCACGCGTGAGCATAAGGAGATAACTAAGAAAGGGGGAACTAAAGTGAGAATCGATTTTCTCTATGTTGATCGGTAGGAAGTAGAGTGCGGTCTCTTGGGAGAGCAGTTTAGTTTGAGGGACAGTCATGTGGGAAGATCAAGGAATGAAGATGCAGAATTTCTACAATAAAAGCTCCAAACATTGAGAAAAATGAGAATGTCTACAATATAAGCTGCATCAAACAATGAGGAGAGGGAAGGAAGGAAGATAGGAAAGAGGAATTACATGTGTGAAGGCATGAAGAGAAAGAGGAGATCAACACAGCAGATGGTAGTGATCATGTGCTATGCTTAGAACATGCACTGTTCATATATGCTTTTGCAGGTTAAATAGTTTGATATTTATTTTCTGAGTATGTATGTGTGTGCCTGTGTGTATGTGTCTATGTGTATGTGTCTGTATATGTGCATATGTATGTGTATATGTGTGTACGTGTGTATATGTCTGTGTGTATGTGTCTGTGTGCATGTATCTATGTATATATATGTATGTGTGTGTATGTGTGTATGTATGTGCGTATATGTGTGTATGGCATGTGTATATGTATATGTGTGTATGTGTGTATGTATCTGTGTATGTATCTATGAATATGTATGTGTGTATGTATGTGTATGTTTGTGTATGTGTGTGTATGTGTCTATGTATATGTATGTATGTGTGTGTATGTGTCTATGTATAAGTATGTATGTGTGTGTACGTGTGTGTATATGTGTGTGTGTCTATGTATACATATGTATGTGTATGTGTGTGTATGTGTGT
Organism: Rhynchomys soricoides; assembly: GCA_019843965.1. Classification (NCBI taxonomy): domain Eukaryota; kingdom Metazoa; phylum Chordata; class Mammalia; order Rodentia; family Muridae; genus Rhynchomys; species Rhynchomys soricoides. Next base: position 2,288,472 of record JADRCH010000107.1, on the reverse strand, counting down.
GTATATGTGTGTGTATGTGTATTTGTGTATATGTGTCAGACATATAACATTTTCATGAAGACAAATTTTAAATTCTCACAAACACATTTAACAGAACTCCATTAAGTGTGCAATGGCTACTCACTCAAAACTTATTGCTCAGCTCTAGACTGAGGTCTTCGCTACAGCAATTGCAAGCTTTAGAGTCTAATATGCTTGAAACATGGAAAGCCCTTCTCAGATGAGGGATGTGGTCCAACAACTTCAATAGCAATTTCTTTGACTCAAAATGGATAGCAGCTCGCAACTGAAGAGCCTATTGGTGATGATGGGCGGCGCCATTCCCCACTATTCCCCCACTGCTCACCAGAGTCTGAACTCTCTGAGAGATGAAAGAGGGGTTGGAAATCCACAGACTGCCAGCTCAGCTCAGTTCAGCTACCCCGTCACTTGCTTTGTAAATGAAGTTTGTTAGAAGATGACCCTGCCAATCACTTATACATGGGCTCTGGGTGCTTTTATTCTTCACAGGCAGGAGTAGGTAGTTTATAGCAATTAAATAATCCAGAAAAACCAAAGCATTTACTATTTGGCCCTTTACCAGAAGATGAACTAGGTTGGAGAATATTCAAGGGAGATTTTGCAGAACTGCCAGGGCTTGTTTTCTGGGGTAATACTGAGAAAAATAAAGCCAAAGTGAAAAGCATTAATCTCTTCTGTCCTCACAATCCATCCTCCACTGTGGCCATTGTTCTAGCAGAATTCAGTCCCATCTTAGCCAGCTGTTGTTCACTATGGCCTTCAGTCTGCCACAGCTGCAATTATTGACCTGAAGCCCTGACTAGAAATATAGACCCCAGCCTTGCTAGAGCCTCATGCTTCTTGAGTCTTCATGTGGAGTGTTATCTTTCCATGAAACAAACAAGACAAACCTCCAAGAACAAAGCTGTGGACTTAAAGAGTGGAAGACTCTAAATGGAGCCTATGCAGTGAGTGCTCAATCTGCCACTAGCTTCTGGAGAGGGAGGAGTTCGCAGAACCTGTACTGGCTGGTTTTGTGTCAACTTGACACAGCTGGAGTTATCACAGAGAAAGGTGCTTCCCTTGAGGAACTGCTTCCATGAGATCCAGCTGTAAGGCATTTTCTCAATTAGTGATCAAGTGGGGAGGGCCCCTTGTGGGTGGTACCATTCCTGGGCTGATAGTCTTGGGCTCTATAAGAAAGCAAGCTGAGCAAGCCAGTAAGTAACATCCCTCCATGGCCTCTGCATCAGCTCCTGCTTCCTGACCTGCTTAGTTCCAGTCCTGACTTCGTTGAGTGATGAACAGCAACATGGAAGTGTAAGCTGAATAAACCCTTTCCTCCCCAGTTTGCTTCTTGGTCATGATATTTGTGCAAAAATAGAAACCCTGACTAAGACAGGACCTGAGTGACTTTGTCACTGGAGACCCATGCTAAGATGGAGGATGGTACCACCTCTATTTCCACCAGGTAAGCCCTCCTTTCTCACGCTGTAATGCCATGATCTTCTGAAATGGTATCCTTGAATTTGTATTATGTGAGGGGATTTAATGGAATTCCCCAGTGTTACTGAAACAATCTTAAATACCCTCTGACAGTGTTGACAGCAACCAAGCAATAAATCCTACTCTGTGAAATGCACCCATAGTTCCCACATACTGAACATGAGGGTGGTCCAAAAGCCAGCAAGGAAAACATTGACTATAATACCTTGTTTTTCATGTGGACAGTGGTTGGTGTGACTTGGTAACCCATGTACAGCATCACACTGTACATTTGCAATAAGCAGCACAGAGCTGCAGGTACAGCCTTGTGCATTTCATTTTGTTTCTATGGAAGGTTGATGACACAACTATAGACCCCTGGACAGTCACACAGAACTAACAAGACCAATTACAAGGTCACCTATCCCTCATGTTGAGGCTCCTAATGGGCCTCAGACAACTAGCATTTGCCTATTACCCCGCCATAGTGAAAGATGCATGGTGACCAACCACATTCAATATGGAAGTTCAGGTGGTAAGAGCCTCTGATATCCTGGGATATTTAATATAAGAACAAACAATCCTAAGCTCAGTTGCAAGTCCATTACCATAAGTAACACATGATCATCTCTCCAACTGCACAAAGTAGGGGATCCTGCACAGATTAGGGGGACACCTGCACAGATTGGGGGATACCTGCACAGAGTAGAAGCTCCCAAGTTTATGATATGCTCAGAGAATGTACTAGTTGCAATAGAATTTACCTCGGTTTTCATCCAGTTTCTGTCACAAGTCCTATTAAAATTCCTAGACAAACAGCTCATCAATTTTTCTCTCTCTCTCTCTCTTGAGACCCCTCCCTGGAATTTTTTCACTGCTTCTTAATTGCCTTCCCTTATTTCTCTTTAATAAAGCTTGTTTTCTTTGCTTACTCCCATGTGTCCAGACCATTAATCACCATCAGCATGAGAGAGTAAACGCAAGAGCTACTGTTTCAGTTTGACTTCTAGTGACTGTTGAGTGTCCACCACCCTAATTTCCTAAACATGAAAGGTCCAGTTACTCTGGAACAGCTGCATCTACTCAATGACATTTGGGATCGTGCTAATTATCATCACTTAGACACATTAAAGACAGTCAGGCAACCACAGCTTGTGCTGCTGCATATGGTTTTGGCTGCACTCCACACAGCATTTGTTTTGCCAGAACATGGAAATACTTAGCATATCTGTTGTACCACTTATAACCACCAGCTTGTTCCTTCTCTTTCTCCGTGGCTATTTGAGTTGAAAGGGTAATTATGCTCAACATCCTCTGAACAATGGGGAATGGTCATCAGGGAAAATTACCTAGTGGTTCATTTTCAAGGTCTTGTGCCATAATATAACCAAGAAATCCTTCCCAATACAAAGGAAGTGATAGGCACACCTGAGGGCAGCCTCCAGGAAGGAGTGTGATGGTTTCCGATGGGATGGGGATGCTTACCACAAAGTCACTCTTCTATTTCAGTGTTGCTGCAGGCTCGGATTTGCTACCATTACTAGGCATTTGAGGACCAGATAGAAGCCGCACAGCTGTGAGTTCATCCTACAGAGCAACCCCTGAGTCGGTTCTCAGCTTATTGATCAATCCTTCACACATGAATTATGCAGCGATGCTTTATAGCATTGTGGGCTGACTAAATGAGAATCCTAAATAATCAGATTTCCCACATGAGCTTATTTCTCTCCATATGGCTTTGTGTTTTTTTCAAAATCACCCTAAATTCATGGAAACAAAAAGTGACTCCAAAGTGCCTGATTGCAAAAAATAAGAAATACATGATATCCAGAAAACTTGTCTTCTGATTTTATGGGGTTTTGTTGTTGCCACAAAACACATGTGTTTTATCCTTTATTATGTTGGTAAATTACAAGAGTATACATTTCAAAGCAATATTATCTTGTAAATTTTCCTCATCTCATTCTTCGAAGACCTGTTCTAGAAATTTTAACCCTGGTCTCCCTTTGTTCAATTATTCCATTGACAAATACAAATTAATTCCTACCCTGGACATGGCAGACAATTTATCACAGGGCTGTTATACTTTGGGGGCTAGAAGACTTAGACAAAAAATATTGAGTGTGTGACTGGACTTATGATGCCTTTTTTACCTAGAAGTCAAATGAGGTGGTTTTTTGTTGTTGGTATTTTTTTTTTAAAAAAAATGTTTTCAGAAGGATGGTTTAAAAGCTGCATTTCAGAAAGGGTCCTCACCTGCATACTGCACACAGCATGGTGACTGCTTACCTCTGTGCTCACGTGGCATCTCCTTCATTCTTGCCAGTTAGTCTTTCCTCATTTCTAATTCTCGGTTCAGAAAGTAAAGCAATCCAATATCTAGTAAGAGAGGCAGTAAGTTCCTGGTAACTCAGAGACCACTCATGTTGATCAAGTATGGGAAATAGGCCAACATATATATGCCTTGCTTCAGGCTAGCCTAAATCCTCACCCTGTGTGGCTCAGTGAGGAGATGCTCTGTCTGCTGGGAAGTGACTCACTGCACCCCTCACCTTAAAGTTTGAGTTTGTTTTCCCTGTTTAAATCAGTTGTACCTGTTTTAATACAAAGCTACAATCCAGACCAAATGAAAGACATTCATCTTAATGATGGGTCCTTTTTCACTATGGTATGAAACAACTTTAATTGGATGCTAAAAGAGGTGTTCTTTAGCATTACACAATTATCCATTAAGTGAACACCTGGAACTTAATTGCAAACAGAGTGGGAAGGAAGCATGGGAAGCCTCTGAACCTTCTCTTTAGATAAAGTGCACAGAACACAGGAGTTGGCAATGATATGCTATAACTGAGCAACAATGAACAAAAGTCCAGTTTCCTTGGACAAAATCCACACCTTTTCATGGCTAATTACAGCACGGCTTGGGGTTTCCAAATCCCTTTAGGTAAACTTACACTGGTTCTGTATCCCAGTACTCTGGATACTTAGCAGAACTGAGAGTTTTAGGTCAGCCAGAACCACACAGGAAGACATTGCCTCAAGAGGAGAGTACAGATTTGAATTTGAAACCAGAATATCGTTCTCACATTCTTTACCCTTCTGCATCGATATAGTAGATGTTCAATAAACAAATTTTAGAGAATGATTTTCTGAATAAGAACCATCCAACAAAAAGCAACTAGCAGCTGAGAATACAAATGGAAAATCTGGGCCAGTTACCTGGAGAGAACAGAAGTGCTCATTAAATCCACTAGCAGGACATTAATGCCAGGATTGGATCACTGGCTGCCTGTCTCCCAGAACTTTGTGAGAAAGGAGCAGAGAAAAGGCCCTGATGGGGCTGAGGTGACAGGCAAACAACACAACGCAGGGAGAAGAAACAGGTTCAGTAAACAGCTGACTCTTCCACTCCCCCCTGCCTTCCCATGACCCTGGGGCCGTGAAAGTTATTACAGTGATAATCACACTTATTTAGAATGGATGCATGAGACAAAATGGAAAAAAAAAAAAAGCCTATCTACTTCCTCACCAAGATGTGGTATATTTCTAAAAAGAAATGTTATGCCTTCCTGTTGAGAAAGAAAAGTTCAAAGACGAGGCAGAAAGGATTCAAATTAATAAAAATAAAGACAGAAAAGGGAACATCACAATAGTCACCAAGGAAATCAGGGAAACATAAGAACATAATATAAAAATATCTACTCCATCAAACTGGAAAACCGAAAAAGTGGATGAATTTCTAACATATACAACCTACCAAATTTAAATCAAAATAAAATAAGCAATATAAGCAGATATATAACTCCTACTGAAATAGAAGTAATAATTAAAAGTCTCCCAGGAAAAAAGAAAGAAAGAAAGAAAGAAAGAAAGAAAGAAACCAAACCAAAGACCAGATGGATTCAGCACAAAATTCTACCAGACTTTCAAAGAATTATTGCCAATACTCCTCAAATTATTCCACAAAAAAAGAAACTGATAGAACATCTAATATATTTTACAATGGCACTATCATCCTGATACCAACACTATACAAATACCCAACAACAGAAAAGAAAATTACAGAGCAATATCCCTTATAAATATAATTGCAAAAATTCTAAGTAAAATATTTGCAAACCAAATCCCAGAACACATCAGAAAGATTATCCACCATAATCAAGTTGGCTTTATCCCATAGATTCAAGAATATACAACATATATAAGTCAGTAAACATATTCTACCATAAAAACTAAATGAAAGACATAAATCACTTGATCATCTCATTAAATATAGAAAATGATTTTTATAAAGCCAAGCATCCCTTCATGATAAAAGTCCTGGAGAGAATAGGGATACAAGAGACATGCCTCACCATAATAAAGGCAAGTTGCAGCAAGTCCACAGCTACCAACATCAACCTAAACAGAGAGAAACTCAGAGAATTTCCATTAAAATCAGGAATACAACAAGGATATCTGTTCTCTCCATATCTATTCAATATAGTAGTTGAAGTCTTAGAGAAATAAGACAGAAGGAGATCAAGGTGGTACAAATATGGAAGAAAGAAATCAAAGTATCTTTATTTGGAGATGGTATGATTTTACACATAAAAGATCATAAAACCTCCACCAGGAAACTTCTACAGCTGATAAACACTCAGCAAAATAGTTGGATGTAAAATTAACACACAAACACCAAACAAGTGAAGGAAAGAGGATACAAATTGGAAAGAGAGGAGTCAAAGTATTTTTATCTGAAAACGATATGATAGTATACATAAGTGCCCCTAAAAATTACACCAGTGAACTTTAACAGCTAATAACACTTTCAGCAAAGTAACTGAATACAAATTAACTCAGAAAAATCAGTAACCTTCCTCTATACAAATGACAAACTGAGAAAGAAGTCAGAGAAGCAACACCTTTTCCTATAGCCTCAAACAATATAAAATATCTTGGAGTAACTCTAATTAAGCAAGCCAAAGACTTGTATAATAGTATCTTTAAGACACTGAAGAAAGAAGTGAGGAAACCAGAAGATGGAAAGACTTCCCATGCTCATGGATCACTAGAATTAAGATTATAGAAAGAGTCATGCTAACAAAAGCAATTGACAGATCCAATGCAATCTCCATCAAAATTCAAACAGAAAGTAAAAAATAACTTACAGAAATTAAACAAAACTCAGCTTCATATAGAAACACACACACACACACACACACACACACTAGTTAACACAATAAAACAATCCTGAAATCTGGAGTTGTGCTGCACACTTATAATAATAAAAAGCATCATGGTATTTGCATAACAATAGTCACATTGTCTTAGTTAGAGTTTCATTGCTATGAAGATACCATGACCAAGGCAAGAGAACATTTAATTTCGGGTTGGCTTACAGTTTTAGAGGTTCCGTCCATTATCATCATCATGGTGGGAAGAATGGCAGCCTGAGAGCAGATATGGTGCTGGGAAAGGAGTTGAGAGTTCTACATCTTGATAAGTAAGCAGCCAGAAGGAGACTCTGATTCCATACTTGGCAGAGCTTAAACACAGGAGACTTCAAAGCCCACCCCCACAGTGCCACGTCTACTCCAACAAAGCAAGCATTCAAACACATAGTCTATGGGGGCCATACATATTCAAACAATCACACACATTGATGAAGGAAACCAAATTGAAGATCCAGACATAAGTCCACACATCAATGAACACCCGCTTTTTGAGGAAGAAACCAAAAATGCACACTAATGAAGACATCAATTCCAACAAATGGTCCTGGTCAAACTGAGTAGTTATATATGGAAGAATGAAAATAGATCCATATTTATCACCCTATACAAAACTGAATTCTAAATGGATTAAGGACTTCAACATAAGGCAAGACATTATACATGTGAGAGAAGAGGAATTAGGGAATAGGCTGAACTCTTTAGCATAGAAAGCACTTTCTGAAAAGGACACCAATAACACAGGCACTAAGAGTACATCATGAAGGTAAAAAGTTTCCATATGACAAAATATACTATCAGTAGGGCAAAGCAGCAGCCTACTGGATGGGGAAAAACCTTTATCAGTTATACAACAGATAGAGGGTTAGTATCTACAATATACAAAGAATTTTTGAAAACCCTGACTATCAAGAAAGAAACCCAACTAAAGAATAGGTACAGAACTAAACTCAGAATTCTCAAAAGCTGAAACTGAAATGGCTGAGAAACAAATCTTCAACATCCTTAGCCCCCAGTGAGATTTGATCTTAAGACAGGAAAAGATCGATAAAGTCAATGAAAGCACATGTTGCCAAGAATGTGGGGAAAGGGGAACATGTACCTATTGCTGTTGGGAGTGCAAACTTGACAGACACTGTAGAAGTCAGTGTGGTGTTTTTTGGGAAGCTGTGACTAGAGCTATGTCAAGATTCAATTCTACCACACTCTAGCATATGCCTAAAGATCTCTACATCTTACTACAGAGACACTTGCTCACTCACCCATGTTCATTGAGTCTTCCTTTATAATAGCCAGCAATTAGAAACAGCCTAGATGTCTATTAGCTGATGAATGGACGATGAAAATATGGCACTTTTACATGGGACTGGAGAGGTGAGGGAACAGAGGATTTCCCAATAAAGGGGAAATAGTACAGCATTTTATAGAGAGACAGAGGGGAAGCTGGAATAAGATTAGATAGGGGAGGTTATGGGAAAGGAAAGGAAAGGAGGGAATATGGGGAAGAGAAACTAGCACTAAAGGCCATTGGAAAACCATAGGAAGACTGTAGATCCCGTGTGTGTGTGTATGTGTGTGTGTGCATATGGGTATGCATATGTATACACACACACATATACTATTACATATATATATATATGCAATATATATATATATATATATATATATATATATATATATTCTAAATGAAGTCACCAAATAATGGGGAAGACAATGCCCCAATTAGACATCCTTTGCCTCCAAGTAAACAACCAGGAATGGGTTATATTTTCTTGATCATTGGCCGAAGGGTCCCTATGGAAATCTCTCAGTATCACAGGCTGTTGCTATGTCTCCTAGTTACTCTCTACAACAGGGAGTAAAGACAACACTTAGACATCTCACTGAACAGAAGAGAAAGAAAGGTGGTCATCAACCCAGCTGCAAACCCTGTAACCTACTACAGTTGCCAGCCTGCACGATGTACTGGTGTAATAGTGGCACAAATGATATGAAAGCAACCAACCACCTTCTGATTGGATTTAAGACCTACAGCAAGAGATGTATCCCATATCTGATAGTCTTAAAATGAGCAAAAGCCAGAGACTAGGGAGACCATGGGCCTAGGGGAAACTCTGCTATATGAGCAAGCAACACAATGACTTCTAATGATATTATGCTATATCCATAGGACAGTACCTCACTCTACCATCAGAGAAGCTTTATGCAATAGATGGAGACTCATACAAAGACCCACAACTGGACAGTGTCCAGAGGGAGAGAGACTTTGGAGGTCTCAGTCCTAAATAGGATGTCTTCATCAGTCCCCTCCTCTCAGTGCTTGGGGAATTTATGCAGAAGAGGAGGCAGAAAGATTGTAAGAGCCACTTTCCAAAGAAAGTGTCTTCCAGACACAAGACTGGCATATGAACTCACAGAGACTGTGGCAGCATACACAAGGCCTGCACAGGTTCAAGCCAGATAGAGTCCCAGCCCTGAGAGAGAGCCAAGTGGACACAGGCTCCCACCTCTAACCACGAAGCTATTTGTAACTGATACCTGCTAGCAGAGAAAAACCTAGTTTTCTCCAATGGGGTCTCAGTGGAATTATTAACTTCATTTTAGGTAGGCCCAGTGCCCAGAAATAGATGGCCAACACAAAACGAACCCGATGGTAATTTTGTAGACTTTTAATCTCACTTTTGCTTTGTTTGGGCAATTTTTGTCTTATTTGCTCTTACTTGTATTTTGGTTTCATGTGTGTGTGTGTGTGTGTGTGTGTGTGTGTGTGTGTTTCTTCCTTTTTGTTTTGTTTTGTTTTTTAAGAAGGAGAGAATAAAAACCTAAATTTAAATAGGTAGGGAGTTGGGAAAGCTCTGGGAGGAGTTAGGGAAAGGAAAACATTGTACACATTTTTTCTAGAAAAAGTAAACGAAATTTGAAGCAATTTGTGTGTGTCTTATTCTATCACTAAGAAAAAAAAATTTATACTTTCCTGTTTATAAAGAAAAATTATATTTATATTTATATTTCAAAAAGGATGGCAAGAGATGCCTTGCGAATGATTATTTAAAGAGTTTGAGTGAAACAAAAGCTCCACATTTGTCCACACGGGCTTCAGGGGGAAGGAGTTCAAGAAAGTCATCTGCCCCTGAACAGATATTGTTTGCTTGAAGAATCTGAAGTTTCAGCCTGCAAAGTAGGTGGCCAGGTGAACGAACTCAAGTCTGGTTGATTGCCACTGAAGAGAAGGGCCACATTCTTCACCGAGGTCCACTTTCCTTACTGGCATCTCTCCCAGGTCAGTTTCCCCAGTTTTACAGGCCTTGAGCCTTGGAGCAAGATCCCAGCCCCACCCTCTGCTCATCATGGAAGCCCAGTCCAAGAGGCTCAGCTCTCAAGGGTAGTCATGTCTTGATTCTTCCCCAAGCCTGGACCTTCCTCCTTATTCCGAACTTGTGTTCAACCTTCCAAAATCATCCCTGCTCCCTTGCAACCCCTTTAATAGACAGCCAAGCACTGCTAACCATCGCAACCTCTCATCACCAGCTCCCAGTGCCAGGGCAACCCTTCTGTCCTCTCATCACCAGCTCCCAGTGCCAGGGCAACTCCTCTGTCCCCTCATCATCAGCTCCAGCTCCCTTCCTCTTGCACGCTCATGACCTCTGCTTTCCCTTGGACATCTTGAGCTAGGGCTTCTGAATTCTCATGCATCCCCAGGCCCCCTTTCACCTGAAAACAGATATGCAAATCAAGTACTTTCTAATAATAAATTACAAAGAAACATTTTAAGACAATTCCACAAGTTAATTTTATCATTTTTAAGAAACTGTAGTGAATTCTTCTGTTAATAAGAAGGGTAGATGTAATTTTATATGAAGAATTAAATCTGGGGACAATAAAATGGCTCAGAGGATAATGGAGCTGGTAGCCAAGCCTGACAACCCAAGTTTGATCCCTGGAACCCCATGGTAGACAAAGAAAACTGAGTCCCAAAAGTCATGCATTGACCTTCATCTTTATGTGTGTGGCACACGCACTCCCACCCCAGTACAAATTCACAAAATAATAAATGAATATGAGCACTAAATCTTGGATGAGTACCAAATGCTACTGTACAAAGTCAGGCATCTTCAGCATCCTCCAGAGTCAATCCCTACTTCAAGTGTGCAGTCACCAATGCTCAGAAGGTTGCTTTGCATGCACATATAGTATAAAACAGCAGAGGCACGCCTAGGAAAGAACCATTTCAGGAATCGCTGGAAACACTAATCCAGCTACTGCACCTCCTACCAGCAAATGACTGTTCTCTCAAGAGCTGTGGGGGCCCAGAGAAGTTGAACGTGGCCAAGAGGCATCACCTCGGTGCTTTGAGCTTTCCACTAGCAACCCTTGGCTGGCTTGCTGACTGCCCTCTCTTATTAATAAAAAACACCTGCACTAAGTCTTCTTCCTTCCTTCCTTCCTTTCTTCCTTCCTCCTTCCTTCCTCCTTCCTTCCTTCCTCCTTCCTTCCTTCCTCCTTCCTTCCTTCCTCCTTCCCTCCTCCTTCCTCCCTCCCTTCCTTCCTCCTTCCTTCCTCCCTCCTTCCTTTCTTCTTCCTTCCTTTCTTCTTCTTTCCTTCCTTTCTTTTCCTCTTTCTTTCTTTCTTCTTCCTTCCTTTTTTCTTCCTTCCTTCCTTTCTTTCTTCCTTCCTTCCCTCCTTCCTTCTGTCCTTCCTTCCTTTCTCTCTCTCTTTCCCTCCCTCCCTCCTCTCTCTCTCCCTTCCTCCTCTCTCTCTTTTTCCCTTCCTTCCTTCCTTTCTTTCTTCTTCCTTCCTTCCTTCCTTTTTTCTTCCTTCCTTCCTTTCTTTCTTCCTTCCTTCCCTCCTTCCTTCTGTCCTTCCTTCCTCTCTCTCTCTCTTTCCCTCCCTCCCTCCTCTCTTTCCCTTCCTCTTCTCTCTCTTTTTCCCTTCCTTCCTTCCTTTCTTCTTCCTTCCTTCCTTTCTTTTTCTCTTTCTTTCTTCTTCCCTCCTTCCTTTTTTCTTCCTTCCTTTCATTCTTCTTTCTTTCTTCCTTCCTTCCCTCCTTCCTTCCTTCCTTCCTTCTGTCCTTCCATCCTTCCTTTCTCTCACTCTCTCTCTCCCTCCCTCCTCTCTCTCTCTCCCTCCCTTCCTTTCTTCTTTCCTTCCTTCCTTCCCTCCTTCTGTCCTTCCCCCCTCTCTCCCTCCTCTCTCTCTCTCTCTCTTTCCCTCCCTTCCTTTCTCCTTCCTTCCTTCTTCCTTTCTCCTTCCTTCCTTCCTTCCTTTCTTTTTTTGTACATACAGTGAAGTGCATTCCACATGGTGGACAATCATATAAATACTTTCTGGTGGCACACAAATGAAGTGGAGAGAAGCAAGCAGTAGTGCCTCCCCAGGTAGCTTTTGGGTTGAAACTGAACTTCAAGAAGCTTTAACCGTTTGTCCATTCTGCTTGCTCTGTGTGCATGTGTCCCACAGAGAGCTTTCCTCTTACCATTCTCTTTACAAACAGAAATCCATCTGCTCTTTTGTGCTAGGATCTGAAACATGGATACATATTCCACGTGAGGTGATGCCCAGTACAGACTTCCAACTTGACAGGATCTAGAATCACTATGAAGACAAACCTCTGTCTTACCTGTGAGGGGCTGCATAGATTGGGAAGCAGGAAGACTGTTTCTAAACCAGTGATACCATTCCATGGGGTGGTGGACTGGGGTGCATAACAAAAGCAAGCTATCCAAACATCAGCATTCATGGCTCTCTGCTTCTTGACTGTGAGATACAGTGTGGCCAGTGACCACATGCTCCTGCCACTATGTTGTCCTCTCCACACTGGCTTGGACTCTCCATGTGAGCTGAAGTGAACCCTCCTCCTTAAGCTGGTTTTGTTGGGTATTTGGTCACAGAGACAAGGAAAGACACTAATGCCGGTTCTTACATAGAGAGAGATTGCTCACATTCCTCCGGGGTTCTCTGCTCCACAGTACAAGAGAACACACAATGCTCTGTGAGAGCAGACAATTAACTGTACAACTTACAAAATCCCAGGCTTAAGTCAGATTTCTTTGTCTAAGTCTTCAGTGATTTTAATTAAAAAGATTCAAGTACCTATTTTTCTTAGAATAGTGCTAACACCACATTATTGGAGAAATTACACTATTTTGTCCCAATTTCTCAGCATTTTGTAAGTCACTAAACTCCATATTTTTCTATCTGAGATTATTGAAAGCCTTAGAGAGATTATGACTAATAAAGTAAATCATTACTCTTCCACGAAGAAATATTGTAAAAGTAAGCCTTGAATTAGAACCCACTGTGAACACTGTAATGTATTCTGCGGTGAAGCCACCCTTGACAATGAGCTTTTACAGGAGCCAGATGAGCTTTCCTGCACACGCTCTCTCCAGCAACGCATTGGTGCTAATAAGATCTGGAGTACCAAAGGCCAGGCAGCAGCTAGGATCATTTTAATGCTCTTGGATTCTGCATTATGCCTCATTTGTAACCGTGCTTTGTATGTTTTTCAGGCATATAATTACATACACTCATAAAATTTCATGTTAAGTGGATCTCTCCTGAGCGGAAATCACAGCTCCTGGTAAAGCCATTGCATATAGCAATTTTTAAAATGTTCCACTAGCAGCCCCCTGATGGTGATTACTAACTCAATTCATTGAGGTAAGGGGACCAAGAATGAAAACGGTGTTTCTAGGGGTCGGGTATGAATGATTAATTCATTTTAATACAGTCTGGTCAAAATCTGAAACTCAAGCACATCCAAGGATCATCATCCTCTGAGGATCATTGGCTGAGCACCAGACAACTTCCTCAGCTGCAGCAAGGAAGCCAACGGTTCAGGGGCTTGTCTGTGGAACTCAGACAAGGTTAACACTAGTGCACAGCCAGCTCGGAGGCCCAAGTGTGGGTGCAGTCTGAAAAGTCATCTGTCGGTTTTCTTTAGGACAGGCATTTCTATCTCTCTACCATTCCTCCTGCCACACAGCCATGCCTTGGCTTGTCATTGGACTGCTGACATCATGGGTAAATGAACACATGGTCTACATCAGTCCTGATTTGAATGTGTTTCTGTGATAAAACACTCTGACCAAAAGCAACTTTGGGGAGGAGAGGGTTTGTTTCACCTAACACCTCCAGGACACAGCCCATCATTAAGGGATGTCAGGGCACAGACTCAAGTAAGAACTTGAGAGCTCAGAAACCAAGGAGGAATGTTGTTCGCTGACTCACTCACAGGCAGAGTGGACACCACGGTAGCCGTGACTGTGAGCCAAGCTCACATTTTTTGTTTTGCATAGGGACAAGAAGGAAGGGGAATGACTGGGGAAGCCAATATGGTGTGTTTTGAAGGAAACATCAAGAAAATAATATTTTTAAAGCTGTTTTTGTGTTATCATTTAAAGCACATTAAATGAAGATTTTTCATCTAAAAGTCAGCATACTTAATGAAAATAGAAGATACAAGTGTGTTCATTTGAGGGGCGTGTGGAGGGAGTAGAGGCAGTTTAAGGCTGAATTTCTCTAGGAAAGTTAGTTCTTCCACAAGGCCTTGAAAGAGAATTAGTCTGTGAAGCACAGGACACGCCAACTGTGCCACGAGGGCCTTTCCCACACACTCTGTTCTTCCATTCACTGCCAGAATGTTCCTCCTGGTTTCTCTTCTACCCCTCCCCCACAGCGAGGAGCCCATGGGAATACTGCAGGAGGTACCATTTCAAGCTAGCGGATCCTGTCTTCCAAGCCTTTCAAGAATGCTTTGCTAATCTGCCTTTCACCGCTAGCCAACAATGGACATGAGCAATACCACGAATGGAGAAAATGTTCTCTAATGGCGGACATGGTGGTTGTCCTCAAGATGAGGTAAGCAAATAAAACTCTTCAGCGATGCCAACAGGCTCTTTGGCTGCCATTGTTCCTGTGTACCCGAATCCTGCTCCATGGGCAGGTCACGTGAAACTGCACTCAAGTTCAGAGAATGCTTCCCTAATGGCCCAAGGGAAACCTGGCGATTAACTCAAAATGCCCTAAAAAGTGTTCTTTGTGCCCAGCAATAACATAGAGCAAGAGTATAGCAAAGAAAGTCAGCTTCAATGAAAGGTTGTACACTTCGAGTTCCTCTCTCTCTCTCTCTCTCTCTCTCTCTCTCTCTCTCTCTCTCTGTGTGTGTGTGTGTAGTGAATGCCCTTATGTATATGAGGGTATATGCACACATGTAAGGAGGTCAGAGGTTGACATCAGGTATCTTCCTAAATCACTTATCTGAATGTTTTGAGACAGGGTGTGATGGTTTGTATATGTTGGCGCATGGAGTAGCACTGTTGGGAAGTGTAGCCTTGTTGGAGTAGGTATGGCACTGTGGGTGTGGGCTTTAAGACCCTCATCCTAGCTGCCTGGAAGGTCAGTATTCTGCTAGCAGCCTTCAGATAAAGATGTAGAATGTTCTGCACCATGCTGGCCTGGATCCTGCATTGCTCCTGCCTTGATGATAATGGACTGACCCTTTGAACTTGTAAGCCAACCCCAATTAAATGTTGTCCTTATAGGAGTTGTCTTGGTCATGGTGTCTGTTCACAGCAGTACAACCCTAAGACACAGGGTCTCTCATAGAGAGAGCTTCATGACTCTAAGACACAGGGTCTCTCATAGAGAGAGCTTCGTGCTTCCTCTTTCAGACAGTCTGGCTGGCCAGATAGTTGTAGGGATCCTGACCCTCTTGTCCTTGCCTCAGCACTGGAATCAGATGCATGCACAACCCCACCTGCTTTTTATGTGGGTGCTGAGGACTGGAGCTCAGATCTTCATGCTTGTGCATCAAATGCTTTACCCACCGAGCCATCCTCACAGTCTGCTCCATGTGTGTGTGTGTGTGTGTGTGTGTGTGTGTGTGTGTGTGTGACAAATTTAACACCCATTCTTTGTTGCTATATCACTTTCCTGTTCCACAAACACTATTTGGCTAAATAAATGTGTTTGTATTTTTTCTTATGAGTGAACCTTCAATAGACTGTAAAATCTCTGCAGGAAAGGGCCTTATCTCTTTGCAATTTCAGATCACCTCTGTAACTACAGCTCAGGAAGAATGCTTGGGCTCTCACTAACAGTACCAATTTCCTGACATCTAAGCCAAGAACAATGCTGAGGTGTGCTGTCTAAAGACAGATAGATTTTACAAGTTCCAGTCAAAGAGCCACAGACCAAGGACTGGGGCTCTGATAGGCAGCCAAAAGCCCTGGGGAATAAACAGGGCATGGCACTTTCTCACTGAACAAGAGTAAACGCTTTGCAAAATCAAAAACTGTTCATGTTCCCCATGAGCCTTCTACAAATGTCTTCAATATTATACATTGAAAACAAATTAAACATGAATACAAACAAACTCATCTTCGGGCCTTTTCTTCTTCTGCATCAAATACATTATTTTGTCCCCATGTTTTGTTCACGAGCTGTAGAAGATACAGCCACCGCCATGCAGCTGAATGAGCATTTAGTAATAGTTTCCCTGGATCTCCCCCACCTCTTTCCCTCCCTCTGTTGGGTTGTTGAATCTCTCTCCCACCTCTATGCCCCCCTCTGTTGGGTTGTTGAATCTCTCCCCCACCTCTATGCCCCCCTCTGTTGGGTTGTTGAAACCACCCAGGCCCGAAAAGGCTGATCTCCTTTTCTGCACTGCTCCTCACATACACTCACATGCTTTTCTCCCTGGTGACTCCAGACAAAGTGTGTATTTGGAAAGATGCACACAGTGTGTCTACAGCTGAGGTCAATGTGATAATGAGGGCTGGTGCAGTGGTTTAAAGGAGAAGGACTTCCACAAGCTCATAATTTGAATACTTGGTCTCCCATTGGTGGAACTGTTTGTGAAAATTGGCTTTGCTGGAGGTGGTGTGTCACTTTGGTTTCAAAAGATTCATGCCATTCCCAGTGTTCTCTCCCTGCCTCCCACTTGTACAAGATGTGAGCTCTTGGCTAAGCCTCTAGGTGTCTCATTAACATGGGGATGGCTTGGAGCTGTGTGGCCACGCCTCTACCTGAGGAAGGGTGGTACATGACTGTGACTGGAGCTAAAAGCCTCCTGGGAGCGTTGGCATAACGTTTCCGGTCCCTTTTGGATTCCGATCGTTCGCCCAGAGTTTACACCTGTGCTCAACTAGGTGCCAGACTGCCTGCCACAGACCACTGCCCCACAGGTGGAGACAGGATTGTTAGGGCTTGTTGGCCACTAGCCTGTCATAAGAACTCTATGTCAAAAGAAGAGTTATGGAGCAGGATTCCCCACATCCCCCTCTAGTGACCAATTGTATGCACACTTGCATCCACGCCTGCATACACACATACACACACGTACACACACACATGCACACACACAGACCTCAGGCATGACACACACACGTACATACACACATGAGCACACACCTCAGGCATGACACCCACATACACACATGTACACATACACACCTCAGGCATGACACACACACATACACACATATACACACACACACACACATCAGGCATTTGGCAATGTCACACCACCCATACAGACACACAAAACAGGAGTTCTCAATATCAATAATGTAGTTAACATTTTTTAAAAAATCTAGGAGGACTATGGATGCTTTCTCCATAAAAAGACAGTAAATATTTACAGACATACATTTATTCAACGTGATTTAGACATTAACGGTTACAAGTATCAAAATACCACACACTATCCCAAAAAGCCTAGGAAAAACAACTTATTGAAACAAATCTAATTTCATTTTGCAAAGGACTCGAGCTGAATCCAGCTGGTGGTTTCTAAGAGGTTTGTTGACTGAGGGATCAGGAGTGGTGGGACACCTCAGGACACCACCAGGACTAACCAACAAACAACCCTAGTTCTAACCAAAATGTCTCTTTACCTTCTCTGGCGCGTGGTAGTGTGGACATGCCAGGAACTGACACAGGTACTTGTGCTCCTGTGGGGTTTTACTCTTCCATAAACCTGTTCTTTCTCATCTACGTACTTGCTGATAGAATTTCCATCCCAGGGAAAGACCCTCCCATTCTCTGAGATTCCCTGCTATGCTTGTGAAGCCTCTCATCCCAAGAAGGAGTAGTTTTCACATAATGCCTATAACACAATCGACACTCCCACAATATGCACAGCTAGCATCAAGCTTGGGCACATACCCTCATTGCAGCTACCACCGGGCCAGCTGTGGCTGTAAATTGACACCCACTGACAGATACTCTCAAATGATGATATCCTCAAAAGTGAACAGCATGCTCGTCGTAAAATGAAGTCAGAACAGTAACGTGTGAGCCCGTGCGATGTGCCGGGCACTTGTCCCGTTCCCTCCCCTTTAGCATGGTTAACAAGGCAAGGTTGTGCCTCAGAAGTGCCACTGTCCCCACCTAACAAACCAGGGCCAAGAAATGTCAGATAATGAGGGGCATTTTGCACCCAGGGTACCAATCTAAGTAGCTGTAGCTACAAGATAACCTCTTGTGAAACAGCTTGATACAGTCGAGGAGAACAAGAGACCTTAGAATAGCCCACAAGAAAAAAAGAGACCATTTGTTAAATACAACCTACTACTGGGGTGGCCATAGAAGGCACAGAATGCCCCATGAAGCTAGCCATGCAACTAATAATCTTTTAGTACTAAAATAGTGTGTGTGTGTGTGTGTGTGTGTGTACCAAATATAGCAGGAAATGATGAAACATGCATTGCTGTTCAGAAATTCAAATACAACTGAGTCCTTCTGTGTTTATACATAAATCTGGCCAACCTTCACATTCCCCAGCAAAGACAAGGGCTTCTTTATACCTCCCCTTTCGGGATACAGGAAAAAGCCTGCAAACTTTGACAAAATATCAAACTGTATTATAAGAAAGCACTTTGCATGGCCAGTGGCTTGTACACACTCTTAGTGGTCCTGAGCCTGGTCTGACATACACAGTATCATGAGTCTCATTATATAGAGAAGCACTCTGAAAAACACAGCATGGTAAACATTTTCAAACTATACAGAAACTAAGTGGCCAAGTGAATACTCAAATCAGTTTCTATCTGACTATAGAAGCCACGGGTATAGAAATGGGGTCTTTTGTGATCAGCCAGCCCGTGATGCTTCACATCTCACATTCTGAAGCTTCAGCCCTTGATACTTCATATCTCATGTGAGTTCTGGAGCTTTCTTTCCACGCGGGCATGGCAGCTTCTGTTCTTATTAAAAAGAATCCAGAGTTCTCACAGCCAAAACAAAGAGGTGCGAGGTAATGTTTCCTCTTACCTGCTGCAAGTAGAAGACCTAGGTCTAAAGCTGGATAAAGATCCACGCACTTGGTGTTCTAGGTGAAAGAGAACAGGAGATTCCCTCTGAGCTCTGTGCTGATGGGAAGCCCACCCACTAGTGGACCAAGAAATGGTGAGAAGAAAACACATACTGAGTCCTATGCTGCTGAGAGCTCCACTCACCCATGTACCAAAAGGGGATGAACAGGAAACACGTTCTATGTACCTGAGCTGACCAGAGGGCCAAGCACTGTGTGTATTGAGTGTGAATAGGAAGCTGAGCGAACTGATTGGAGATCCAGCCACTGGAGTACCAAGAAAGAGTGGACAAGAAATTCATGCCTAGTCCTAGGCCAATGAGAAGTTCATGCCTAGTCCTAGGCCAATGAGAAGTTCATGCCTAGTCCTAGGCCAATGAGAAGTCCACCACTACATGTATCCGAGAACAAACGGAAAACCCATGCAGCATCTTGTGTCACTGGGAGGTCCAAGAAAGTGTGAACAGGAAATCCATGCTGCATCTTGCACTGATGGGAGACCAGAGCAGAAATCAATACGCATGTTCTTTCCATGTCAGATGAAGATAAATACATTAAGCCCGGGAGCCACTTTCTGATAACAGAAAAGGAAAAAGAAGATAGTTTCCCCAAAACTTGTTTACTGAGAGCAAAACACAAAGCAGAGTAACCCCAGTTCAGTATATTTGTTTCAAGATGTTTATTGATCTTAGCTTTATATCAAAACCAAACAAAAGCTCTGTTATACTTCAACCCCGGAATTCTTATGAAGCGTTTTTGACTACACCATTCTAATGAAAGATTTTAAAATTACCCTTACAGGAAGGAAATGGGTGTTGACATGGGTCATGCCTTTAATTCACAGGCATGCCTTGAATTTTCCTGCTGTTTAAAAGTTCATAGGTGCAGTGGGCATTTGGATCCGTTTACAAGAGAAGACCGAAACTCAGAATAGATACCCACTTTTGCCCTTGGTGACGTCAGCCCTTAATGCAAATGCTTACACTGCTTGGTGGACTGAAGCCAAAGTAAGAGAGAAAGAGACCAGGAAACCATGGCTGAAAGTGAAAGACCCAGGTTAGACTGAAGAAGAAAACAAAAGGAAGGGTAACGCTTCCGGGAATGTCCAGACTACATCATGCAGGTCACTGTAAGCATTGTGTTCCAGCACCGTGACCTTCACCATCTTTCCACAATGTCCAGATGCTCTCCCCGAGTCCCCCTGTGCTCATCTAAAATAAATTAGCCCAGGGGA
This sequence comes from Rhynchomys soricoides, assembly GCA_019843965.1. NCBI lineage: Eukaryota > Metazoa > Chordata > Mammalia > Rodentia > Muridae > Rhynchomys > Rhynchomys soricoides. The sequence continues at coordinate 2,268,224 of JADRCH010000107.1, read as the reverse complement.
AAGAATGCAGTTCTGTGGGCTCACAGCTCTGTGGGCTCGCAGCTCTGTGGGCTCGCAGGTGGGAAGCTATTTGAAACTACCCTGGATGGAAATCCATCCATCTATTCAGGAGAGAGGGAAGACATCTCTCCAAGTAACAAGAAGTCATCGAAGGTGAAATGCAGTGTTGTTCTCAATGAAGCTAGTGCATCAGAGATACACGTATGTCCACTTTATTCATGTACTGGGAGGCGTGCCATTTTATCTTCATTCAAGGAAGGCCACATTAGAATGTTTCATTTGAGTGAAACCAGGTAGATGTGAGAGAAAAAGCCAGCTGACTTGCAAGGAATGATACAAATTCTAGCAGGGAAAGTCATCTAACTGTATGAGAAACACCCATGTACAGGGAGATCACACGACATCCACAAATACACGTGTAACTCAAATGAATGCAAACGGTTACCTGGTAACCAAGCACATGAACAGAGTAAAGAGGACCAAGCCACAGTCATCTTCACTGGATCAGCAGAAGCATCTCAACATTAATGATGAATCCCTGAAGCGCGCAGGGGGGTGGGGGGGGGGAAGCAACACCAATGTAGATACAAAGTCATGGGGAACACCAGGCTCCACAGTAAAGGGCTTTCATAGTACAAATTAATCAAGAGTATTCATTCTTGCCATTTTTGTTAACATAGGAGTAGAAGCTTTGGCCAGAGTAACTAAGCAATAAAATAAAGGCACACAAATTCGGCAGGGAAAAGTAATATTACACACGCTCTCAGATTACATGAAGTTGAAAGTATCTCACACACACACACACACACACACACACACACACACACTTTAGAGATTAATAAAAACTCCAGCAGACAGGATGTAAAACCAACACACAAAACTTAGTGGCATTTTTGTGCAACAACAGTAGGTAACTCAGATAGAAACTAGGAAAACAGGGCTGGAGACATGGCTCCGAGGTTAAGAGCACTGACTGCTCTTCCAGAGGTCCTGGGTTCAATTCCCAGCAACCACATGGTGGCTCACGACCATCTGTAATGGGATCCGATGCCCTCTTCTGGTGTCTGAAGGCAGCTATAGTGTACTCACATATATAAAATAAATAAATAAATTTTAATAAAAAGGAGAGAGAGATATATATTAAGAAAACATTTCCACTTACCACAGAATTGAATAATTTGAATAAATTTGCCCCAGAAAATGATAGATTTATGTACATAAAACTACAAAACATTGCTGAAATAATCAAAGAAGACATAAATGGTATGCTCCTTAGTGTCTTGGGTTTTTTTGTTTGTTCTTTTGTGTTTGTTGCTGTTTTCCCATCTTGGCACAAACTACAGCATTTGAAAGGACAGAGCCTTAACTGAGAAAATGTCTTCATCAGACTGGTCTACAGGTAAGACGTGAGGCATGTTTTTTTTTTTTTTGATTAATGATTGATGTTAGAGAGCCCAGCCCACTATGGATGGTACCACTCCTAGGCAGGTGGGGTTGAGGTATATAAGAAAGAAATCTGAGCAAGTCATAAGGATCAAGTCAGTTAGCAGCACCCCTCCATGGACGCTACTTCAGTTACTGCCTCCTAGTTTCCGCCCTACTTGGGTTCCTGTCCTGATTTCCCTCTGTGAGCAACTGTGATTAGTGATACAAAGTCCAATTGAAATAATTCCTTTGTTCCTGAAGTTGACTTTGGCCATGCTGTTTCATCGCAGTAATAGAAAGCAAGCTAGTACAGAGAGGAAGCCATGCTGTGCTCAAAAATGAAATAAGCTATGAGCCCAGAAATAGACCATGGTGTACACAGCCAAAAGATTTCTGATAAGAACACTAAGAGCACACAGTGGAAAATTAATCATCATTTCTCAAATAGAGTAGTTGGAAAAGTGTACAATCATGTGGGAAGTGAACTTAGACCCTTAACTCACACCAGTTATAAAAGTCAAATAGATAATAAAATGGAAGACCTGAGGCTGTAAACCTCTTACAGGAAGCCTCAAGATTTGGACTTGACATTTCTTTGTTTGTTTCTCTGTTTCTTTGTTTGTTTGCTTGCTTATTGTGTGACACCAAAGGCACAAGTGATAAAAGCAACCTGAACAGCATGATCACATCCAACCTGATAAATCTTGCAGGTCTATCGATGCCATCAAAACAGAGTGAAGCATTTGCAAATTTACACCCAGGAAGAGTCCATATCTGGAATACACGAATGTACTCTCAGAAAGACAACTAGAATTACATTCAGGAGCACGTTTTAGAATCAAGATTCCAACAGATGTTAAACCAAGAGCCCTATTGCTGGGCCTGGAACAAGGATGCAACTCTGGTACAGCTGTGTAGCCTCCTCTCAGGAAAAAGCAGGGAGGGGCTGACCTGGGAACTGTGCAAAGACCACACTTTGCAACACCAAAGAGAAATTGAACTGTGGGACACTCTGAGTTTCCCCAAATGGCACTGTGAATAATCTCCACGAATTGAGGTTGCATGGTGAAGTTAAGGGAAGTGAATGGTGGGGGTCAGGCTTTATACTCTTGTAGTAACAGCTGATTCATAAAGAAAGATATGAGTCCATGAATTCAGGTCGCAATTAGTTGTCACTGGAGACACGGGTGTAAAAATCATCAGGGTCTCCAACATGCTAGGATGCCCGAATCTGGGCATCCTGCAAGCCCTCGGGTTTAATCTGAGATGATTCCTGCATGACGGCTTTGTGACTATAACCCATGTTCTTTTGATTTCCCATGTCTATGTTTGCAAAGTGAGTACCTCAGCTGCTGACATGCCACACAACCTACGTAGAAAATGCCTCCCTCCTGTCCAGTGCACTTGCAGCCGGGCCCAGAGCCCAAGGCCACATGAGAGCAGCAACTACATAGATGCTCAAGAATTGAACTCCATCTTCTTCATTCTCGGGGCAGCCAGCTGAGAAGCCAAGAACTGATAGGATTGGAAAATGCATGCAAAGGCCATCTGAGCTTCATTGTATGAAGGACTCTCAATTGGCGGTGTTGGAACCTCTGCCAACCTTGAGATTGTCTCCAATAGTCCTGGACAGAAAATGAAGCTCCATGCTTTAAACAACACCCTTCATTTTTATTCCTTATCCTATGAGATATTGCAGATTTGCAGGATATAGATTTGCTAAGTGGCTTGAGAGATGCTGGAAATTGAGAAAAAAAAAGGCTGGGGTTTTTTGGTTGTTGTTTTGTTTTGTTTTGTTTTGTTTTTCACGCAGGAGAGCGACTACTTTTCAGGGTTTTGCCTCTGTTTGCTGTGTGGTTTAAAATACTCAGTATGCGATATCTGTAGGACACACCCAAATCATGTCCCTATAAATGGGCCAGCCATGGTAGCTTATGCTTATAATTATAGGTTACTGCTGATGCCGAAGTGTCTTTCCTGACTAAAGCCTAGCTTGTCTGCAGGATGTGTTCAACTCAGCCTGAATAACAGTGTGACACTCTATGTGCCTGTGACAAGCAGTGACACTTAGGAGACAGACCCCAGCTCCTGTTGTCACCACAGCTTCAGTAACAGTCAGGATGTTTTCAAACTCCAGTCACACATTGATTCCCACACGCAATCCTAATGACAAGTAGTCAGACTACAGCAAAATGGCTCAGCTGTTTCTATTTTATTCTTTATCGCAGTTATTTATTTATCTAGGGAACAGAACATGCAAGAGGAAGGAAGTCAGGGGACATCTGGAAAGACTTGGTTCTCTCCTTTCACCGCGTGGGTCCTGAAGATCACACTCGGGTCTACAAGCCCACCAGCAACCGCTGTCTTTACTTACTGATCCATCTCACTTGCTCAACTTGTTGGTTATTTTAATCAGCATATCGTCAAATACAAGTGTGTCAGAAATCTTGCCATGCCACAGGCTGCTGTGCTGTTTGACTCTCTGCTGGAGAAGATTTCTGTGGGCTACAGGATCCCCTAAGCCTTCTCCTGCTGTCTACCAATGATGTTCATTCTGAGACCTTGAAGAGGAGACTGAGCCATGCTGTGAGAACCTAAGATGCAGAAACACAAAATCGAAGCTCCACATGTCACAATCACCATGGCATGCTGCATAAAACCAATTGTTTATGAAGCAAGTGTTCTGCCCCTGTGTGTGTCTCCTATGAGAAATTATACACCAGGAACCCTTTCCACTTGCTTTCCAACTCAGATCAAAGCTATTTCACAGGGATCCTAAAAATAGATTAACAATGAAACTCAAATGTTAGTCTGAAGGTTCACAGCACTGCACAGCGTGCACATGTGCATGCACACATGCACATGCGTACACACACACACACACACATACACTACTTTGTATGTTATAAGGCAAGTTATTCTGTCGTAATGAAGCTTAAGATAATTCCAAGCACATAAACTTAGGAACTGAAATTTATTGAGAGAAATATAAATTTCTCTAGGAGAATATAAATGTTTCTGTCAGCTTGAGAAACTGGTGTAATTTAGATCTTAAAGTTGAATTATTTTTATTACCTCGAAGAAGCCACTTCTTCAATCACTTTAGTGCCAGCTGTTGGAAGTACAACTGTAAACCTTGCACTGGGGATGCAAAGGTAAGGGTATCCCTTCAAGATCAAGATCAGCCTAGGCAACACAGTAAGATCCTGTCTCAACCAAACAAATTCTCATCTATTAGAAAGGACTGGCTCACGTAATCATTTTGAATCTGTTCTAGTCTCTGGTTTTCAAAGTTTAAGTAAGTTGAAATCAATGACATTGCAAAGTGAATTTTGTTAAAAACCAACAATTTTCTCTATTTTCTATTTTAACATATATGTATGTGTTTGTGTGTACATACATACGAAGAATAGAAGAGGTAGTCAGATCCCTTGGAGCTGGAGATACAGGCAGTTTCGAGCCACCTGCTCTGGGTATTGGGAACACTTGGGTCCTGTGAAAGAGCAGAAAGTGCTCTCAACCACTGAGCCATCTCTACACCCTCTTATTCTATTAAAAACAAAACGAAAAATTTTGATTCTGACATTATTAAGAGTTGTTTGTTTTTAATCAACAATCTTTTTTAAGTCAGGATTGTCTGGAGGAACAGACCACACACACACACACACACACACACACAACTTATGAAAGTGGCTTACAGGTTGTGTTTCAGTCAGTCTAACTTTGGCTGCTTACCCTCAGACAGTCCAAGAGTCCAGTAATTGTTCAGCCCTCAGGGTTGAATGTCTTGGCTGATCTTCAGGGTACCCCAGAACTGAAGTAGGCAGTGGAAACTATTAAAGGACTAAGCTTGCCAGCAAGAGTGAGGTCAAGCAGGCAAACGGCAAACGCTTCCTTCTTCCCTGTCCTTAAGTAGAAATATGGCTGAGATTGGATTAAAGTTGGCTCTTCCCACTTTAAATGATTTAATTTCTTTTAAAAATTCCTCACAGGAGTCCCCAGACACTGAGTTTTAATTAATCCCAGATGAGATCCAGTTGACAACCAAGAGTAGCCACTGCAAGTCAACCCCTTATCAGCTTGACGCACAATCACACACCCTTACATCATGCTTAGTTTCCAACTGAATATAGTAAGAAGGTTATAATTATACCTGAGATGCTATTCCACATACAATTGCAAACGCATAATATATTTAACCCGGACATAAGTGTGCCTAACATGATATAGCCATCCCTCACACAACCACAAACACATAATCAATGTGTAATAGGGACATTCTTTTAGTGTCTCAAACTTAAATATAACCACTGATATTTTCTTAATTGATGTAATAGATCGATGACAGAAAACACAAATATCTGCACAAACAAACTCATAGCAAAAGTCAGCAAAAACAATCATATCAATTATAATCCTGGTTTCTGCAACTGGCCACAAGGCCTAAGCCGGGATCTGTAACTACCATCCTCTACTCCCCATTCTGTGTTTCCACCACCATCAAGAGGCACCTTAGCAGGTCTTGGTTCTTTTCCTGGAGGAGTGAAACACACTTTCATTCCTGAAGGGTCGGAGTGCTTTGTCATCCTGCTTGAATTAGGCTGTTGTAGTTTCCCATTGACTCTAATCACAGGACGTGGTAGTACTAAGAGACATATGTATCTGGGGCCATGGAGCCCTCCCTGCACATTCCTTGGTTGGTGGTCTAGTTCCTGGGAGCCCTGGCTAGTCTGGCCAACCAACACTGTTCTTCCTATGGGGTTGTGATTTCCCTCCACTCCTCTAGTCCACTGAACTCAGTCTGATGGTTGGCTTTGAGCATCTGCATCTGTATTGGTTAGGTGACGGCAGAACCTCAGAGGGAACAGCCACACCATGTTTCTGTCGGTAAGTGCCTCTCGGTAACAGCAACAGTGTCTGCAGACAGGATGGAGGCCCAGGGGACCAGCAGACAGGATGGAGGCCCAGGTGGGGTGGTCCCCTGATGGCCCTTCTTTCAGTCTCTACTCCATTTTTTGTTCCTGTCTTTCCTTTGGACAGGGACGTTTCTGGGTTAAAAACTTTGAGATGGGTGGGTGGTCCCATCCCTCACTGGGGTTGTGCATTTCTACCAGAAGTGGTCTCTATAGGTTCTATCTCCCCTTCTCTAAGCATTACAGATATTCCTAAAGGTATTCCCCTTGAGTCCTGGGCGCCTCTCGCTTCCCTAGCATCAGGAACCCTCCAGTGGCCACCACCAGTTCCTCATCCGCCACTGCTCCAGGTTTTATTCGATTTCCAGACCCTCTGTACCCTTCTCCTGTCCCCTCCAGTTCCTGATCCTACACCCCCTTTTTTCCTACCCTTTCTCTCTCACTCCAAAGTCACCCCCTCCTCCTCCCACAAAAAGTCCTGTTTAATGTTGAAAATTAACAAATGTATTATTGTCTAGGATCATAAAAGCAGTTTTCAAAATCAACACACAAAAAAAAACCACACTATGTAAATGGGAAAGGGAGACAGGCAGACAATTCACAAAAGAGGAAATTTAAATACCTACCAACTGTAAAGAAATAGCCAGCTTCCTAAACAGATGAATTGTAAAGGTGGGATATGGTCTTGAACATTTTGTTTGTTTGTTTGTTTGTTTGTTTTTAGCACAGGGTGTTGGATCCAAGCCACTTCACATGCTAAGTCACCACACTGCCACTGAGCTACTTCTCCATCCCCAAGATGCTGCCTTTGAATTTTTATTTTTTTAATTTTTAGAATATTATATTATTTCATCGTTCCCTTCCAACTTGTCCGATGTACCTCTCCTTCTACTCCTGCCCAACTTCACTGCCTGGAATTCTTTTTATTATTCTTTCTATGTCTGTCTCTGACTTTCTGTCTCTCTCTGTGTCTCACACACACACACACACACACACACACACACACACTTACACAAATTAGAATGCTCATTTCTAGGGAAGATGAATTCTGGAGGACTTGTGAATTCAAGCCAGAGTCACTGATCAGTGAGATCAGCTGCGACATCCTGTGAGAACTGTGTTGCTGAGAAGCCTAGAGGACAGCCACATCCCTCTGGCCAAGAGGCTCTGCTGGGAAAATATTACCAAACTGCACAGGTGGGAAAGGAAAGAGGCAAGGGGCTCAGCAGAGATGTTGTTTTATGTCCCTTGTGAAACTTTTGTAGGATAGTGGACCAACCATTTCTCAAAATAGTATCAGGTGTTAGAAGTCTAGAACTGTTATCATGATGTTAAGTCATTTCTCATTGATATTGAATCCAAACTTTCTCCAATTGTGTCAATATTGAGGTAGCTTTTATTTTCCATTTGAGAAATAAAACCCAATTCCCCAAATTTAAGTGTCAATGAAAACTTATTTTAATTATTCAGAGCTTGTGTGAATTATTTTTGCAGTTGCCTATTCTATTAGTCTATTCTACTATTCTATTATTCTATTAGTCTACTGTCACCATACTGATGAGTAGGCTTTATGTAGTCAGGGAATTTATTGATTACTTATAGTCCATGGTCCAACTCCCCAAAAATGGTCAGCAGTAGCTGTGAATGCTTCCAAGGCAAGCAGGACAATAAGAGAGAATCTTCTTTCTTCCGATATCCTTTCATAGGTCTTCAGCAGAAGGGGTCGCCCAGATTAAAGGTGTGTGACACCATGCCTGCATCTGGAACTTGCTTTGTCCCAAATGACCTTGAACCCAGAGTTCTCCTTGCCTTAGTCTCCTGGGATTCATAGCCACTATGCCTCAATATCTCCATGCCAAGATCCAGGTCAGAAACTTGTATTGCCCAGCCTCAAGATCAGGATCACGGGTGAACCTTCGAATTCTGGATTGTAGTTCATTCCAGATATAGTCAAGTTGACAACCAGGAATAGCCACTACAATCCACCCCTTGTCAACTTGATACAAATAATGTCTCATGTCCACATGAAACAATAACAAGGTCATAAATATGTCTAACATGATATAACTATTCCTCGTATAATTGCAAACACATTTGTAAATTTACCATGGGGCAATGTCCCTTGGGAACATTCTTTTAGTATCTCAATGTAAATATCAATTGATGTTATAGAAATTGGAAGAAAGACAAATGTGTTCTTAACAAAATACAACAGAAGCATTCATTTTACTTTATGATCCTCATTTCTGCAGCTGGTCACGTGGCCTTAGCTGGTGTTTATAACCACCTTCCTCTACGACCCATTCTGTATTTCCTCCACCCTCTGCAAGCCCCTCAGCAGGTCTCGGCTCTTTTCCTGGAGGAGTGACCCGTACCTTCATTCCTGATGGGTCTGCACCCTTTGTCATCCTGCTTGAATTAGGCTGTTGTAGTTTCCCATTGACTTTAATCACAGGACGTGGTAGTACTAAGAGACGCCCTAAGGGATCTCCTGCCCTCCAGACATAATCCTTCTTACCTCCATTGTGGAGAGGCAGTCCAATTTCCCCATGGTAATCTGGATCTGTCACCCCTCCTAACACTGTTATTCCTTTCTTAGCCTGTTGGTTTAAGGGCATTAGAAGCCCAAAATGACCAGGGGGAAGTCTGAGCTTCAAGTTCAATGGAATGTTTGTTATGGCTCCTGGTAGAAGCACTCCCCCCGCTGGAACCAAAAGTTCTAGGCCAGCAGAACCTAGAGTTGTGCGGACAGGAAGCAAAAAAATATCACTAGGAGTGATAGTGAGTGGAACTATTCCCCTTTTCACCCCTTGATCCCTGGACCCATGGACCCTGGCTATGGGAGAAACCGTACCATACATTGGATGCTGATTCAAAGCATACACTGCCTCCTGAAGAACTCTGCCCCAGCCCTCCATGCTGCTGCCACCTAATTTGCTGTAACTGTGTCTTCAAAAGGCCATTCCATCTTTCTATCAGACCAGCTGCTTCAGGATGATGGGGAACATGGTAAGACCAGTGGATTCCTTGATTGTGGGCCCACTGTCAAGCTTCTTTGGCTGTGAAATGAGTTCCTTGTGGAATATCATGATGATGGATAAGGCATTCTGTAAGTCCACGGATGGTGCTTTTGGCAGAAGGATTATGTGCAGGAAAGGCAAATCCATAACCAAAATAAGTATCTACTCCAGGAAGAACAAAACATTGTCCTTTCCACAGAGGAAGTGGTCCAATGTAGTCAACCTGCCACCAGGTTGCTGGCTGGTCACCTCAAGGAATGGTGCCACATCTGAGGCTCAGCATTGGTGTCTTCTATTGGCAGATCTGGCATTCAGCAACAGCTGTAGCCAGATCAGGCTTGGTGAGTGGAAGTCCATGTTGTTGAGCCCAATCATAACCTCCATCTCGGCCACCATGGCCACTTTTTACATGTGCCCATTGAGCAATGACAGGGATGGGTGGGGAAAGATGCTGACTGTCCCCAGAATGGGTCATCCAACCTACTTGATTACTGAACTTCTTCTCTGATGAAGTGTTCTTTCAATGGACATTTGCATAGGACACAATTATCTTCACATCCTCTGCCCATTTGGAGAGATCTATCCAAGTACTTCGTCCCCAGACACCTTTCTCACCAATTTTCCAAACGTGCTCTTTCCAAGTCCTTGAGCATCCAGCCAATCCATTGGATATTGTCCATGAATATGGGAACAATTGCACGTCTGTCAAATTCTCCTTCCAAACAAAATGTATTACCATGTATACTGCTGGAAGTTCTGCCCACTGTGAAGATTTTCCTTCACTGGTGTCATTTAGGGTTGTCCCGTAAAGGGGTTGCAGTAATAAGGCTGTCTGTTTCTGGGTGGTGCTTGCATAACATGCAGAACCCTGAGTAAACCAGGCCCTTGTGTTCTCTCTCAGTCAGCTGATCATAGGATCCACCCCACGAGTCTATAGGTGCATTCTTGGGAGCAAATGGCGTAGTAATGGGAATAGAATCTATAGGCACTTGGGAAACTTCTTCATGTAATCTCTATGTGCCTTCAGAACTTGATTGATCGTGATCATGTGTATACCACTTCCATTTGATAATGGTTTGCTCCTGTGCACATTCTACTTTATGATTTGGTGGACCATATAAAACACAATTCATGATGGGCAACTCAGGTTCCATGGTAACTTGGTAGCTCCTATTGTCAAATGCTTCCACTAAGGCCTAATAGCAGGCCAAGAGCGGTCTCTCAAAGTGAACATATTTGTCTGCAGATGATGAAAACCTAGCTTCAAAATCCCAAAGATCTATGATTCCTCTATAGGGACCTGTCAAAGGTTCTAAACAGCATCCCTATCTGCCACTGACACCTCAAGTACCCTCAAGTCTGCCTAATATTGCAGTCCAAATAGCAGAGCAGCCTGCACAGCAGCCTAGACCTGTTAAAGAGCCTTTTTTTCTCTTCTCAGACCCACACAAAGTTAGCAGCTCTCCAGATCATTAAGTATATTGCAGGAGTAACACATTCAAGTGAAGAACGTGCTGTCTTCAGAATACAAACAGATCCACTAAATGTTGTGCTTCTTTCTTGGTGGTCGGGAGGGACAGGTCAAAAACTTATCTTTCACCTCAGTAGGAGTAGTTCTGCATGTCTCACACCACTGAACTCATATGAATTTAACTCAGGTAGAAGATCCTTGAATTTTGGTTGGATTTATTTCCCTCCATCTGATGCACATTTGTATTAGCAACAAGTCTAAAGTGGTTGCTACCTTCTGCTCACTTGGTCCAATCAGCATAATGTCATCAATATAGGGAGCAAATATAATATTTTGTGGAAGAGATAGGTGACCAAGATATCTTAGAACTAAGTTATGACCCAGGCTAGAAAGTTAATATATCCTTGAGGCAAAATTGCAAAGGTATACTGCTGGCCTTGCCAACTGAGAGCAAAATGCTTATTGTGACTCTTATGGATGGGTACCAAGAAAAAGGTATCTACTAGGTCAATAGCTGCATGTCATGTACTAGGAAATATGTTCATTTGTTCATGTAAGGACACCGAATCAGGTACAGTAATTGCAATCGGGGTCACTACTTGATTGAGTTCTCAATAGTCAACTCTCATTCTCCACAATCTATGTGTCATCAGATTAGAGATACATAAATGAGTTAACGAGAGATGTGCTGGGAACCACCACCCCTACATCTTTCAAGTCCTTGATGGTAGCCCTGATTTCTGTAATTCCTCCAGAGCTTTGAGACAGCTTTTGATTCATTATTTACCCTGGCAGAGGCGACTCTACGTTTCCACTTAGCCCTCACTCCACAAGTTAGGGAACCATTGTGAGAATTGTGCCAACTTCTATGTCTGTATCACTTATAAATTAGGGATTAAGGAAATGTCAGGGATCCATTCAGGGACCCACAGAACATACTGTGAATTGGACTTCAGCCAAAATCCTATTAATCTAACTATATTCAGAGGGCCACAGTGCTTCTTGAGGTCTTCCAGAATCAGTGTCTATGCTGAACCAGTATCCAATAGAACCCAGAAGTCGTGATTATTTCCTTTCACCTACTGTACAGTTCCCCTTATAAAAGGCCTTAGATCATCTCAGGAAGGACTGTGGAAAGGATCACAGCAAAACTGTAAGGTATTTTAGCAAAGCTCTTCCCCATAGAACCTGGCTTTCCCTTCATTCAAGGGGTCCTGGGTCTGCAAACTAGCTCAAGTCAGGAAATTGATATTCCCCTTGGCCATGGTCCAGTGTAGCCTTTCTCTCATTTGTTTGAAATATTTTCTTCTTGTGCAGATTAAACAGAAGTGTAGTCGGCTTCTTATCTATTTCATGCCTGGAAATGCCATCATTGATTAGGCAGTCCCAGAGGTCCATAGAAGTCATTTTACCACAAAAATCATTTCATCTGTACTGCCTGATCTGTGTCAGGCCACTATGGACATGGCTTTGTCTATGCAACCATTATGATAGCTACGATCACCTTGCCTCTGGTGATCAGTACTGCCACCTGGTTCCTGCTACCTCAGGGCTCAATTAAACCCATTGCCTTGAATTCATCCAACTGAGCAGCAGTGTCTCCAGCCCTAAGTTCTGGCTCAAGGAAAAGGCTATAAGAAAGCTCTTCAGAAGTGCTGGTGCTCCTCTCAACAACTTACAGCTTACAGGATTAGTGGAGGGCATGTCATCTGGGCCTTCCCATTTTGAAGGATTAGGTTTTACACAGTGTACCCACTCTAGCACTGTGGTTTCCCAAAAACCTTCATCAATTATAGCCAAGAGATATCAGGCATCTCTAACTCCCCTTTAGTGGTCCATCTTTTGATAAATACTTCAGTCAACCATTCACACAAACTGTTGACATCCCTTTAACTCTGAGAGCTTTTATATTAAACCTAGACTCTCTACTCGGGGGACTCATATCAATAAACTCATTTCGATTCAGTTTTATGTTCCGTCCTTCATCCTACACCCTCAAAACTCATTTCTATACAGAAGCCCCTGACTTCTGCTTGAATACGTTAACTTTTAATATTTGCTGTATAATGCACTAACCTTTAGTGGTATAATGCATCCTCGCAGGGACTACACTTCCCATCCCCCCTTTAGGCTCCTGCTTAGCCTTACGGCTACAACATTGTGACCTTCAACCTTCCTAATGCTGTGACCCTTTGATACAGTTCCTCATGTGGTGACCCCCAACTGTAAAATTATTTTGTTGCTACTTCATCACTGTAATTTTGTTACTCTTATAAGTTGTAATGTAGGCCCTGAGGAACACCAGGATTATTTGCCTGCCTCCTTCAGAGAAAGTCACTTAGCACATAATGAATGATTCATTTCCTCAGTCAAAGGTAGAAAAGACAGTATTTCAGGGAGTGGGGGTAGGAGGACTGCTTCTGCAGAGGGTGGAGAGGCTCCTCTCTCAGGTGAGATAAAGCCTTGGGAATGTAAGGGTTCAAAGATCTCAACCTCAGTGCGGTCCCCTCACACATCTTCATCCCAAGTTACAGGATCCCATTAGTTACCAACTGATGCTCTTACTTTAACTCTCAACACCCTCTGAACCTGCGGCTTGGATTTTCTCTCTAATTCTGCCAACCTAATAGTAATAATAACAACAACAAAAGAGGGCTTCAGATTGATTTCCTGCAACTCGAGCCCTTTGTCTCCTGGAGAGAAGATTCTCTTCCAGGGCACACTCAGAAACCTCTAGACTGGGGAAACAAAGCAGGTGCCGCTGAGGCCACCCAGGATTGGGAGAGTGGTGCCCAGGTCACCTCCCCTGCATTAGTTTCTTGACAGCCAATCTAAGGCCATTTGATCCTTCCAACTGCCCAAGCTTTGGAATACAAGATGAAGCAAGATGTTATAAGAAATGCTGTCTACACCGTGGAGTGTGAAAATTATTTACGTGTGGTAGAATTTAATCCCTTTGAGAGTGGAGATTCAGAAAACCTAGTTGCATATGGCAGCAGTAATTATGTGGTTGTTGGCATGTATGTGTACTTTTCAGGAAGAAGAAACAGACATTGAAGGGATTCAGCATAAAGCACTACAGACATTTCACCATGGAGTCCGAGTTGACGGCCTTGCCTGGAACCCAGAGACCAACCTTGATTCTTTGCCTCCTGTAATCAAATTTTGTACTTCAGCTGCTGATATGAAGATTATTTACTTCAGATCTTCAAGATAAAAATGAATATAAGGTTTTGGAGGGCCACTCAGATTTCATTAATGATTTGGTATTCCATCCCAAGAAGGCCAGGTGTGAGTGAGGACCACACCTGCAGGATCTGGAACTTGGAAGGAAAGCAGACAGCTCATTTTCTTCTTCATTCTCCTGGAATGAGTGTATGCTGGCATCCTGAGGAAACTTTCAAGCTAATGGTTGCAAAGAAGAATGGAACAATCTGGTTTTATGATCTAATGGCCCAACAGGCAATTTTATCTCTTCAGTCAGAACAGACACCCTTAATGTCAGCACACTGGTGCTTGAAAATCACCTTCAATGTTGGTGCTGTTGCAGGAAATGATTAGATTATTTGGGATATCACTCGGTCCAGTTATTCTCAAGAAACAAGACCTGTTCACATGGATCTCGCACACTTATTTAGATGGTCTGCCATTAGTGAAAACTTGTTTGCAACCACTAGATATCCTGGGAAAATGGCCACAGTTTCAGATTCATCATTTAGGGCACTCTCAGCCCGTCCTCATTGGTTCTATAGCCTGTCCTCATTGGTTCTATAGCCCGTCCTCATTGGTTCTATAGCCCGTC
>JADRCH010000107.1:2196437-2248286 GCA_019843965.1 Rhynchomys soricoides | reverse complement strand
TCTGACCACCACCAGCAGTCTGACCACCACCAGCAGTCTGACCACCATCAGCAGTCTGGCCACCACCAGCAGTCTGACCACCACCAGCAGTAACATCATCAGCATCACTATAATTCCAGTCCCCATCATCACCCATGTCATTACCACCACAGTCATCATTACCATAAAATCATTATACTTAACAACACAGTAACTCCCACCATTGTTAGCACTGTTACCATGATTGTCACTATCAACATAAACATCACCATCACCATCATGACATCATCATCATCAACCTTATTATTTATTGTTCACTTCCCTTAGCTCTTAACCACCTCAACAGCAGCACAGTGCCCTCATCACCATGACTGTCACAGTCCCTTCCACCATCGCTCAAAATGACTCAAGTAAATCTTCAAATAGTGTTTATTTTGTATCCACAACTCATTTAGACACTTTCGTAAATGAATGAATAATACAATGCCATTGGTGGTATTACTTTCCTCAGTAACCAATAGAAGGAAAAGGACACAAAGTAACTAACAGCCTACCCATGGCTGCATAACTGATAATTAAGGGGAAGTTTGCATTCAAATCCCTGGTTTACTCATCCAATGAAGTCATTGTGTAGCTGTGCACATTAAACTCAAAGGAAAGAGACCAATTTAACTCACTACAGGAGCATTGCTGAGTCTACATTTTGATTAAGGCTACTTTGTGTCCAGCATCCAGTCTGACCTTCCATGTTATGTTATATCCGGCAACCATTATGTCATGAAAGCAACACCATAGTGGCAAATGAGATTTAGAAAATGGAATTTTGCATTGACAGTTTTCAAGGAAACAATTTATTCTCGTGGAATAGTTCTGCAACCCCAAATTTTTAAAACAAACACCCACTTAAATCACTGTATTTTACATAAAGCTGTGGGTAGTATTAACTTACAGCTACATACTTACAATGACTATATAAAACCCAGCTATATGTTTACATTCAATGTTAATGCTCATTCTTAAACGCTATTTTATTTTAGCACTCCGCAGGGAAGGTATTTTTAAAATTATCCCAATCAGATTTCCAAATAAAGGTAAATCTTATAAAATGCCTCCCTAAAATATGTTTTAAAAAAAAATAGAGAGTAGATATTTAAGCAATTGGTCATTAATCCATAGATATATCAAATGTAAATAACTGTCACATCAAATGTCAGAAGCAGAGGTCACCATCTGGAAAAATCAGTGTGATTTTTCGAGATCATTAACTAACATATTAGATTATTTTTATCCCATAACATCAATAAAAAAGCCCCAGGGAAGAGGTAACACTGCTGCCACTAGCAACGTGGTTAAAGAGCATAATTGTAGTCTTTTGGTTTGGTGGACTTAATCACCAATCTATAATCCAGTTATGATCTTAAATTACTTTAAATATTCTCTGTCAGCATAATATGAAGCTGAAGTAGAATAGATGATTTAAGTCTGCTTTTTAAGGGTTAATTTAAATTAGTTTTGTTCTAAAATACTGTACTCTTTTAAATAATTCTGCAGCTGTATTTGTCTGATGCTAAGGCAAGTCTATGCAACCAATCTCCATTGAATTCTCATGTTATTTCTGCACCTGTATTCTCCCCTTCCTTGCTCTGTAAATGATCACTTTAAGATTAAACAGTATGTATTTAACATTTTTGTAGATCTATAGCTCCATCCAGAAAGGGTAAATACATTTATCAAGACCATTAGGCAACATCATCACTCATGTGACAGATTCCATGGAACTTTCTCCATGTTTCTCTCTTCATGGGATATCCTAGAACCACAGAGACTAGATAGGTGTCCCTGTAGGGGCAGAAGCTGTGCTACAACTCAAGGTCTCGGACACAAATGTCATAGAATATGGAACATAATTTGGACAATATTGACACACGAAACTTGTTGAAGAGCCCAATTCCATTGTGATAAGCATATATAAGAGACTTTTTATACTATCTTGCAAATATGTACATTTAATGTTACACCCAGTATTAGCCACATTTCCCTAAAAGGAATTATTAGACTGGCTTACAGGATACTACACAGGCTGACAAGGGCTGTCTCATACTGGAGAGGCTAAAAACTCCACAAATGCTCAGTGTATGAAACCAGATACTGCAGCAGTGTCTGGCTAGCACTGATGATCTGGAGGGTTCCCGGGAGCTGCTATCTGAGCTTCAATCTACATTAGAAAGCCAAAGGATCTCAGTTCTTTGACAGTGAATCATGGCATCAGTAGTGGTGGCTGCAGCATGATGCCAACAGGGTAGATAACCTTCCCGGCATGACGTAAAGGCAAGCAGGCAAGAAGCAGGAGCTTGTGTTATCAGTCGTCTCTTCATCCAGGTTGCCACAGGTAGACGCTGCTCTTCCCTCTTCCATGCCTCCCCTATTCATGAATCAGTCAGGTTGACAATGGAGAAAAGTCTTGCACTGTCCTGCTGTCGTTTCTGGGTTATTTTGAATGACTCCATAAACCAATGAGGAAACAAATTTTAAAGGGTTGGTAATAACAAGATTTGTGAACTCTTATATTTCATATTTGTTGCCATTGTGTTCACTCCTGGACATCAGTGCAGCTATCTATCAATCTGTGATCTTGTGTTTCATTAGGAGTTATCTTAAATATATTATTGTCTTATCTTTCATTACAGTGTGGTGTGTGTGTGTGTGTGTGTGTGTGTGCCAGGCCATGTGTGTAGAGGTCAGAGAACAATTCTTAAAATTAGTTCTCTTCTTCCACTGGGTTACATATCAAGCTCCTATCTTAAAGTTACAAAGTAATGAAGATAATAGTAATAATGAAGTATTTATAATTTGAACTATCTGAATTGAAACTGGCACTGCACCAGCACTGTGTAGAGGGGTTGGCCTGGGAATATTCTACACTATCTGCGTCTCACATGGATAAATAGCATTACTCCCTAAGAAGCATGCAAGCATGCCACTGGACATTTCCAGAAGGTTGTACTGAGTTCTGGCTTTGCATTTCTAAGTTGAAGAACAATACTTCAGACAAAACAGGTTCTCTGAGGGCTCCTTCTGAAACCAGAGAAGACACAGCCTCAAGAAGAAGCCAAGAGCATTGAGAAGCTGCTCATGTCAGCCACCCTCCCAGGACTGGCTTGGGAAACCACGATGTACCTAAGGCTGTACATGGGAATGCTGAAATCTGCCTTAGGTTCAGGGCAGCATTAGTGATGACATTCTAAACGGAGATGTACCCAGTGCCATGGAAGCAGCTAGCTCTGTACCTCTGCAAATGCCTGCAGGAGTGAGGGCAAGTAATGTTAGCCATGTGACCTAACACCTCCAGCTGGAATCAGTGTCGGAGGAAACATTGTATCTTCAGACCTGTTGATGGCGTACCAGCACATATGTGATAGATGCTGCAGCTGTGCATTGTTCCAGATTAATAAAAAGGGACAATGATATGACTTCCAAGGGTAAAAGTGTTGGCCACCAAGCCTGTGGTGGTTGAACATTCTTGGCCCAGAGGTGGCACTATTAGAAGGTGTGACCTTGTTGGAGGAAGTGTGTCACTGTAGGGATGGGCTTTGAGACCCTCCTCCTAGCTGCCTGGGGGACAGTCTCTCCCAGCCTCCTTTGGATGAAGATGTAGAACACTTAGCTTCTTCTCCAGAGCCACGTGTGCCTGCGTGCTGCCATGCTTCCTGCCATGATGATAGTGGAGTGAACTTATAACACCGTAAGCCAGCCCCAACTGAAATGTTCTCCTTTATAAGAGTTGCTTTGGTCATGGTGTCTCTCCACAGCAACAAAACCCTAAGACACCTAATGATCTGAGTTCAGCTCCCAGAGCCCACAAGTTGAAGAAAAAAACATAGTGCCACAGGCTGCCCTCTGGCTTTACATATGCAAGTATTCTCCAAGGCCCCTAGGCATGCATAAATGAATATAATCAATATCTCCAAAACAAGTAAGTGAAAGGCATTTTATTGCTTTCATGAAAGATTGAGCTTGGTATGCCACCTCAGACTAATGCACCCATTAACTGCATAAAGTGCATATTATTCATGAAAACAATGACTCTTTATCATGCTGAATACTGGGGATGTCTGCATACTTCTGATGTCATGGCAGCTAGAGCAGCTTTGGTATTGGAGGGCATGAACACCTGCTCTCCCCAGATCTCTTCTATTACAGAGTTTGAGTAGCGTAGCACGAGGACCTCCCTTCAAAACGGGATGAACGAAGTACAGTGCATGCCGTGTGAGTCACAGCACTAAGAGTCAGTGATGGCAGAGAAGGGAGAATATCTGTATCTCCATCTTGTCAGAAACACTTGGCTTGCTCTGAGTGCTCTTCAGTGTCCTTCCTGTCACATTAGCAGGAGGACCATGTTGTAAAATTGGACAAGTGACAAAGGATGTGCATTTTACTTCCAATTATGTGTAATTACCTTTCTGGAATGCCAAGAGAAAGAAAGAAAGGAAAGAATAAATGCCTTCCCCTCTTGGCTGTCCCTGTCTTGCTTGAGTTACATTCTTGGCACAGTGTGAACCTGGTTAATGTAGCACAGAATCGATTCCAACAATAACCACTGAATGGAGAGCAGCCCGGACACCCACCTTTCCTGATGAGGTCATTCGGAGGGATGCCAGCTGCCTTCACAGGTGCATCTGGGAGTCTAGATGTATCATTGCAGCTGGCCTTCCTACTCTAGATCACTGTGGATCAGGAGCTTCATAAATGTGCTTGACCCCATGTGCGGGAGTGGGAAAAGAATGGGTCCCAATGCTCCATCATCTGAGGAAATATATAACTTCTCTTTTTAATGATTTCCCTTTTTGTATTGAGATAGGGGGGTGGAGGGAGGAAAGAGCGAGCCTGTGTGGAGGTACATGCACAGGTCAGACACATTGGATCCCTTGGAACTGGAGGTACAGATGGTTGTAAGATACTGTGTCACCTGGAAGAACAGCTCAAGCTGCTCAGCTATCTCTCCAGCCACCATAACTGCAACTTCTATGTGCATATATCCAAAGTAGGGGCTGGGGGGTGGGGGGGAGGACCAAGTCCCTATGTCTTGGTTAGGGTTTTACTGCTGTGACCATGTTATAAGGACAACATTTAATTGGGGCTGGCTTACAGGTTCAGAGGTTCAGTCCATTATCATCAAGGCAGGAACATGGCAGCATCCAGGCAGGCATGGTGCAGGAGGAGCTGAGAGGTCTACATCTGGTTCCGAAGGGGACTAGGAGAAGACTGGCTTCCAGGCTGCTAAAATGAGGGTCTTAAAGCCCACATCCACAGTGGCACATTTCCTTCAACAGGACCACACCTACTCCAACAAGGTCACACCTCCAAATAGTGCCACTCCCTGGGCCAAGTGTATGCAAACTACCACACCCTTCAAATAAGACAAAGTGCATGCTTGAGCTGTGAATATGTGAAGAGTTTATTCCTTTAAAAAAAAATCTCTGCAACTATTAATGGATTTCATGGACTGTCATGAGCCCTGAGACAGGAGAAACATGCCAAGTAGAAGACATGCTGAGCAAACGTGTTTCCCATCAGGGCAGCTGCTGGAGATGAGTTGAGTGCCAAGTTCATTCATAAGAGAGCTAGGCACTTGGGGAAGATAATGTGTGGATCTCTCCGACAAAACAAGTAGGGAGAGGAGATCACCATGCATGCCTCTGACATGGGTTGCCACACTGGCCTCTTTCTTAGACTTCCAGGAAAAGAGATGGTTTGAGCCTTTCCCAAGGCTAATTGCATTTTACGTCCCCCATGTCTGCAGGGGCCTCCATACAGATGAGTCTCCTGCAAGTTAGTCTCTCAATCACATATTCCCATGTTGACAGGCAGGCAGCAGAGATTCATATTCACTTCTCACCACATAAGCATCTAGGGGAATCAAAGGGCATGCCAGAAACTACACTAAGCATCATGAAACTAAACAAGTCTGAGGGCTGTCCATCATCTGTTAAGTATAGCCCAAAACAATAGACACCAAGGACATGCTCTTCAACACTCATACAAAGAGAAGGGCAGACAGATGTCTGGAACAGAGGTTGGGCACACCATGGAGGAACCCATTCCAGGAAGGACAGAGGACACTTCATCATGAACAAGGGCATATGGTCAGGATCACCATAAAGCGAAAATATTCCTTCAGACAATCAACAGTCCCTCAAGGAGGGCAGAGACTGGCTGGAACTGGTTAGAGCCAGAGTAGATGAGACAAAGCTGTGGCCTGGTGCTCTTCTAGCTTGTGGCATGGGGGACCTTGCACTGAATAGTGACTAGAAGCCACAGATCGTTGGAGAAATGCACACCCTCATCACAGAAGGATCTGTCTAGAGGTAAAATGGAGGAGAGATTTCTTGCTCACCAGCAACGCTCCATGACCTGCGGTCCCAGCACTCTGCACCACCTCAAGGCAGTGCCGCACCAACAGTGCCAACTGGTGTTTAAACAGGAGCTGGACCCCATTGGGCATGGTTTACGCTTTACTCAGCTGCCCTGCTCAAGCAAAGTCTCTCTTCTCAGGCACTCTCTTCAGAGAGATATCTTCAAAATAAGTTTGTGCTTTTACACTTTGGAGCTTTCTATTGATCGGGCCCTGTCTTTGAGGCAACACTTCTTTCTTTCTTTTATTCATTCATTTTATTGAGAATAGATTCTTCTCTCATACACCACACCCCAACCAGTTTCCCCTCCCTCCATTCCTCCCAGTTCCCCCCTTCTTCCCCTCTTCCCAAGATCCACTCTCCCTGTTTCCCTTCAGAAAGGAGCAAGCCTCCAAGACACAACATCAAAGCACAACAAAACAAGATACACTAAGACGAGGCAAAAGCCCTCATGTTGAGGCTCCTTTCAATCCCAGAAGAAGGCTTCTCTTTCATGGACCTCACCTCTTTAGCAGACAGGGCTGCTTTGGCGGCCCCTTTACCTTCTTTGCACTGCTGCCCATACTCACTCTCATTTCCTTGCCTAATTTTGTGATTTTCTTAATCTGTTTCTCCTCTACGGTTTAACGCTTATTTTCACTGTAAATCTATCAGTGAGAGACAGCAATGCTTTGGTCCAAATATTACACTGTCTTGAAACTCCCTCCCCCCAAACAAATAGTGGATTTCTTTGACATCAAGTCTCCTTCAATATTTCAAAAGAGGTATAAAAATCTCGCCACATTTTGGTGAGAACGTAACATGAACAGACTCTAACATAAAGCTCAGTATTCCCACCTGCATTGTTGTGAGCTCAGTCTTTACTGCCTACACTTCTAGTTTCCCCAGCTCTCACCAGAATGGCCGATTAAGCTTTGTCTGTAGCGTTCTATGACATCTCTAAGTCACTTCTCGAAGCTTTCCGTCGTTTCTCCCATAAGTTGTTTCCACGGGTCTATCACATGGTCACATTGATCATAGCCACAACTCCATTTAGCTGAAACCAGATCTCTGCATTTGCTGTTTGTTTCACCATGACCATAATATCTAATAGAGACAACTCAGGAGAAAAAAAGAGAGAGAACCTTTCAATTCCCACCTCTAGAGACACCAGCTTACGCCAGCTAAGCCCAACATTTTAATAGCTCTATCACTTCCAAAATAGTGCCATGCGTTGTTTATATTAGGGTTCTCTATTGGAATGAAGTAGATAGAATAATACATGTCCTAGAAGGAGAGTTAGGAAGTCATCTTACACAGCAGTGGTCCGCAATCCATCAACAGCCATCTGTACATCAGAGAGGCTAGAACCCAGCAGGTGCTCCATCCATGAAACAGATGCGTAAGTAGCTGCTTACTACCATCTGGGGCTGAAGGCCTGCAGGACACCTGGAGGGCTTCTGGTCTTCAGTCCAGATCAGAAGCTGGATTCTGATGCCAGTGAGGGATAGAGTAGCAGCAGCAATGATTGGATAAGACACTCACCAGTAAACATGAGCATTATAAGTGACAGCAGCATTGTTTCTCCTTCTCATGTATGGGCTGTCCCTGGAAGATGCTGCCTGCTAGGAAGGGTCTTCTCCTCTCAGATAATCTTAGTTGATTCCACATCTAATCAAGTAGACAATCAAACTTAACCATCCCACTGGGGAACATGCACGAAATGCATGAGCCTCAGGGACAGCCCAAAGTCATATGGTGCCTTCTGATCAATACCACTGGTGACAGGAAAAGTAATCTGGAAGTTTATCTTTCTGTGTTACTGAAAATGAGGTAGATTTCAGAGGTTGACACTTGACATTCCTGGACCACAGGAATGTGAGTCAGGAGCGTCACTTGAGCCCAGGACTTCAAGGCCATCCTCAGTGATATCAAGCTTGAGAGAGAGAACAGGAGTTGAGAGCACTGACTTCTCTTACAGTGGACCCAGGTTCATTACCGTCACCAACACAGAAGCTCATAACGTATGTCACTCCAGTCCTATGAGATCTTTTGCCCTCATCTGGGCCCTGTGAGCACTGCACCAATGCAGTGTACAGACATACCTGTAGACAAAACACCTATCCACATGCAATAAAATGAAAAAAGGTGGAATAAAACAACTGATCGATTAATTTAAAAGGAAGAGGAAATGAGAGAGAAAGGGTGAGGACAAACAGATGGTCTTCTTACATGTTTGCTATCAAGAAGCATTCTGTTATTAGCCACATTCTTCAGTGTGAAGGAACAAAATTTATAAAAGAAGTTCATAACTTTAAATGAGTGCTGTAGTATGTTTTGGCCATCAGTGGGAGGAGAGGCCCTTGGGCCTGAGGGTGTTCGATGCCCCAGTGTAGGGGAATGCCAGGGAGGGAAGACAGGAGTGGGTGGGTGGGTGGGGGAATATCCTCATAGAAGCAGGGGGAGGGGGGATGGGATAGGGGGGTTCCAAACTGGAAACCTGGAAAGGAAAAAACATTTGAAATGTAAATAAAGTATCAAAAAAGAAAGAAAGAAAGAAAGAAAGGAAATGTTAAATAAAAACTTCCCCACTACCGACCAAGAACAGCAAGGTAGGATGACCTAATCCCATAGTGCTTTTTCCAAAAGTATGCAGCATCCTATCCTGGACCAAGTCCATTGACTTGGAAAAGTTAACTCCATTCTAATATTAAGATCTATTTAATTTCTAAAAAGGAGAAAAGAAAAGAAAAGAAATTATTCATTAGTCTGCCTTCTTATGGTTGGAAAATTTAAAAATAAGTATCATCATCCTCAGGATATGTATTATACTGTCAATTCCAGTAATAAAAAGAAGCCATATTTGATGTTAAGAGCAAAATTGAGTCTCTCTCAAAAATTTACATATCTATGCTGATATTGACTTCAAAATGAGTCCAGATATGGTCTCTACTATGTCTTCACAATTTCCCCTGATCTCCTCTTTCAGATTCACAAGATTTATACTCTGCTTCTTTTTCTTTCTTTCTTTTTTTTTTTTTTTTTGGTACTTGTCATGGAAATAAATCACATTGAAAGGTATAAAGCAGCTGGCTTGCTGTTCTGTAAAGTGACTGATTTTTCAAATTGAAGGAACATTAAAGAAAACTGACTCTTCCTTCCATCAACTACAAATAAATAAATAAGAAAGAAAGACCCAGGTAGTAATGTGGATTTGGGAGGAGTTGGAGCAAGGAGTGTGAATGTGATCTACATTCTGAAAGATTAAAAATATTTTAAAAGAAAGACTCTCAGCTACACCACAGCTTCAAAATACAAACCAAGGTACAAGTGCATCAGCCTATGGTCACACAGGAGCTCCCCAGAAGCTGGAGGAATTCTGCTAGACATGAGAGAATGTACAGGGAGAGAGAGAGAGCAGAACCTCAAGAAGGGACACCACACCTGCAGCCTAGCTTGTCTTTCTGGGACTGAAAACCCTGAGGGAAGTTGCCAACCTCTCTCTGTTCTACGGCTTGCTTTCTGCTGCACAAATTCCAAGTCAGCCTAGACAATGTCTTCTGCTCAGACACCCTTTCCACCCACCCTTAAATCCTGGCACAACCTTCCAGCCTGAGTAAGTCCACTTCGGTGAGTCCAGACAAGAGGGACGATCTTACAAAAGGCATGAAGAATTATTCTGCCAAGGAAGGAAGCTCGGGAGTTGGAAATGTCCATATAATTCAACAAGAGATCCAGTGGGTGCACCACACAGGGGACCCACAAAGCAGACCAGACACACACACCCAGGGTTCACACAGAAAACTAATGATGAGATGAGCAAGTTACCCAGGAAAGCACAGAAGTTCAAAGCCTGTGAGAATCTTCTGGGGTTTGAAATGGGATGACTCTACCCAGGGATCAGGTACCAGAAGGTCTTTAGATCAAGGTGCAGGTGCCCTGAGGAATGTCCCCAAGGCAACTATGTGTACAGGGCTGAATTTTGCATTCCATAAAGTCTGAAAGACCCAAAGGAGGACACCCCCGAGGCTTAGGCTGACCTTCACGTCACACCAACCGAAGCAACATAAAAAAAAAAAAAATTAACGGGTACAACCTAATTGAGTTTCCTTGGTTACAACTGGAAATCTCCAACATAATTGTTTTTTCTGTTCAAGCAGATAGGGTTCACAATGGAAAATGAAACATAATTATCCTATTACTACAATGCAGAATTAGGACTCATGCATAGTCCAACAGCCACCACCTCAATCAAGACTCAAAGCAGTGAGTCTATTTATGTAAAATGTGGAAGGTGATGCTTCCCAGCTGTCCTCATGAATGCTGGGAACTACAGATTTGTACTAGGTGCTGATCATCGGTAGCTCTGCTAGCTTCTAAGTCTTAAACTATTAATTCTGCAGAGATGGGGGAGCTGGCAGCTTTCTGCCGTTCTGGTATCTCTGACACCTTCTCTAAGACTGGCATATGGGGTGTGTCTCCATTCATACATCCCAAGCCTTTAGTATATGTCTTTATTTGCTTTCTGTTGCTGTGTTAAAAACACTCTAACAAAAGGCAGCTTTGTGGAAGAGCATTATTTCAGCTTTTTTATATTTACATTTATTTTTTTATTTATTCACTTTACATCCCGATCACTGCCCTTCTCCCAGTCACACCCCCCACACACAATCTTTCCCCCATCCCCCCCTCTTCTGGGGAGGGCCCCCCCCCCCCCCAGTATTCCCTTATCCTGGCATTTCAAGTCTCTGTGCGGCTAGGTGCTTCCTCTCTCACTGAGACCAGACAAGGCAGCCCAGCTAGAAGAACAGCTTTAGGGACAGCCCCTGCCCCACTTGTTGGAGACCCACATGAAGACCAAGCCACCCATCTGCTACATATGTGTGAAGGGCCTAGGTCCACCCCTATATGCTCTTTGGTTGGTGGTTCAGTCTATGAGAGCCCCAATGGTCCAGGTTAGTTGACTTTGCTGGTCTTCCTGTGGAGTTCCTATCTCCTTTGGGGCCCTCGATTCTTCCCTCAGCTCTTTCATAAGAGTCCCTGAGCTCCATCCAATGTTTGACACTTTGGCTCTGCAACTGTTTTAGTCAGCTGCTGGGTGGAGCCTCTCCGAGAACAGCCATGGTAGGCTCCAGTTCTGCATGACAGAGTACCATTAACAAGGTATGAATTAGTGCTTACCCATGGGATGGGTCTCAAGTTGGGCCGGTCATTGGTTGGCCATTCCCTCAGTTTCTGCTCCATCTTTGTGCCTGAATTCTTGTAGACTGGGTAAATTTTAGGTTAAAAGTTTAGTGGGTGGGTTGTTGTCCCTATTGTTCAATAGGATTCCTACCTGGCTCCAGGAGGTAGCTTATTCAGGTTTTATATCCCCATTGTTGTCAGTCTCAGCTAAAGTCACCTCCATTGATTCCTAGGAGCCTCCCCCTCCCATGTCTCTGGCATGTCCTCCAGATACCACCCACCCCCTCAGCCCCTGCCATCTGCAGATTTCCCTTCATTTTCCTGTCCCTCTGTCCTGTCTCTCCCCACACCTGAACCCCCCATTCCCCTCCAAGTGGATCAAAGACCTCAATGTAAAACCAGATACACTTAATCTAGTAGAACAGAGAGTGAGGAATAGCTTTCTTTCCTATACAGCCTATGACCACCTGCCTAAGGGATGGTGCTATCCACTGTAGGCTGGGCTCTCCCAAATCAGAGCTCTGACTCTTCACAATTCAAGTTGAGTTGAGGACTTGACTTTAGGTGCTGTGCAGATCAATTTTGTCAGCAGGACACTAACTTCTGTTGATAAATTGCCCCCCACTAACCTTGGAGCTCATCTATGAGCCATTTGCTTGACTAGGGATTTGTGATTGATTGGGGATGGCCCAGTCCACCATGGCTGGTACACTCCTAGGCAGATGGGCCTGGGTTGAATAAGAAAGGGAAGAAAGGGTAGCTGAGCAAACCATAAAGAGTAAGCCAGTAAGAAACATTCCTGCTTGGTCTCTGCTTCAGTTCTTGACTTCAGGTTCCTGCTTCTGTCCCTGCTCCAACTTCCCTCCATGCTGGAATTTGACCAGGACATGTAAGTCCTCAAACCCTTTTCCCCAAGTTGCTTTTGGTCATGGTGTTTGTTCACAGCAGCGGAAAGCAATCCAGGACAGTGCCTTTATGAGTGAGTGATGAGCTCTTTACCAGGTTCTATCTTTTGCTTGTTTGTTTGTTTGTTTGTTTTTGGTAGGAAGGCTAACATCTTGTGCATCTGAAGGAATTAGATTCATGTCCATTCACTAGGAGAGTTTCCCTTTCTGGTGATCTCATGTCTGGATCCCTGCTGCCAGGGGTGAATGTACAGTAAGAGGATGCACCAAGATTTTCCAGAGAGTCTAGAGTGTATTCGTCTGATTCACTGATGTCATGACTATAAGCAATTCAACTTAACTTTACCCACCCCACGGAGCATGAAAGCCACACTCTTCCAGCCAGCACTGCAAAGCTGTGATTTATAACCACAGGAGAAAGCTCATCTTGGAAACAGGAACTGTAAACAGCAGCTGTAGTCACGCACTGGCCATGGAGAGAAAGCTGTTTTCTTTTTTCCTCTGTCCTTTCTCATTTTGTTTCCCCAAGCACAGGATCTGTCATACAAACTGTGTGCTAAGGAAAGTGGCTTACACTCCAGACTACTTCCAGAGAAGAGACCAAGGTGGTTAGAAAGCCTGAGAAAATGTCATGAACAATGGTGCAGAACCCATTCTAATTTCATGCACAAAATTGCAAAAGTTCCAAACACACCCTACACTGCAGGTCTGCCCAATGTGTGCAGCACAGAAAATGCTTGAGCAGTCACGGTGCTACTGTCTCACATGGAAAGCAGTCCATGGAACTAAGGCAGGCCACCTCTGCAGCTCCCTGTGGATGCCACCTGAAAGGGTGACCCAGGCACCAGAACAAAGGCCTCAAAATCAAAATCAATATTGAGAAAGAGTCCTGAGTTAGAATTCTCCATGCAGCAGAACCAGTAGGAAAAGTTTTAAAACTTCATATAATAAAATAATCAGGACAAAAAGAAAGAAAAACAGAATACATGAACATAACTAGTGTGAAACAAAAAAAATAATGAAATGGTGGGTCTGAACACATTCATCCTAATAATTAGATCAATATAAATCATTCAAGCACAGTACACAAGTGAGAAGATTACATTAATTAAGGAAACAAGATTCAACAACATTGATTTTAAGAAAACTAATTTTGATTATAATGCCTCAGCTCTATTAAAGGTACAAGGGAGCCTGGTGCCCACCATGAAAACAGTAATGAAAAGAAGAAACTGCCAGCATGGCTCTGTATGCAAACAGAACACAACACAGAGGATTGGCCTGGATATAGAGCCATACCTAGGAACAGTCAGATGGTTAGTCTCAGAGGGGAGTGGCGGTGGAGGGGCTCAGGATCAGGTGTGGGGAAGGATAGAAGAGAGGGCCAGAGGACCAGGAGAATCAATGGAAATCTGCAGCTGGCTAGGGTGGAGGATGTGGGGTATCTTGAGGATGTGCCAGAGACATAGGAGGGGAGGCTCCCACGAATCAATGGGGGTGACCTTAGCTGAGATTCATAGCAGTGGGAATATTGAACCCAGAGAGGTCACCTCCCAGAGCCAGGCAGGAACATGAGTGGAACAATAGAGACAACAACCCACCCACAAAACTTTTGACCCCAAATTTATCCTGTCGACAAGAAATGCAGGGACATATATAGCCACCAAACCCAGATGTTCTTATGGATGCTGAGAAGTGGTTGCTGATGGAAACATGATAAGCTGTCTCCAGAGAGGATCAGGCAGAGCCTGACAAATACAGAGGCAGATGTTCACAGCCAACCATTGGACTGAGCGTGGGGTCCAGGATGGAGGAGTTGGGGAATGGACTGAAGGAGCTGAGAGGTTTTGCAGCCCCATGGATGAAGTCACAGTGTCAACTGGCCAGATGCCCCTGAGCTCCCGGAGACTGGAGCACTACCCACAGAATACACATGGAGGGATCCATGGTGCTGGCCACATATGTGGCAGAGGATGGCCTTGTTGGCCATCAGTGGGAGGATAGTCCCTTGGGCCTGAGGGTATTAGATGCCCCAGTGTAGGGGAATGCTAGAGAGGGAAGAAGGGAGTGGGTGGGTGGGTGGGGGAGCACCCTCATAGAGGCAGGGGGAGGGGGAATGGAATAGGGGGTTTCCAAAGGGGAAAACATTAGAAATGTATATAAAAATTAAAAAAACAAAACAAAAAACAAAAACAAAACAAAACAAAACAAAAAGAAATGTAGGGACAACACGATGGAGCAGAGACTGTGAGAATGGCCAACCAATGACCATTGCAGCTTGAGATCCACCCCATGGTCAAGCACCAGTCCCTGACACTATCAATGATATTCCATAACTGTCCTCTGAAAGGCTCCACCCAGCAGCTGACTCAAACAGGTACAGAGAGTTACAGCCAAATATTGGATGGAGCTTGGGACTCTTATGAAAGAGCTTTGGGAAGAATTGAGGGTCCCAAAGGGGATAGGAACTCCACAGGAAGACCAACAGAGTT
This sequence comes from Rhynchomys soricoides, assembly GCA_019843965.1. Lineage (NCBI taxonomy): Eukaryota > Metazoa > Chordata > Mammalia > Rodentia > Muridae > Rhynchomys > Rhynchomys soricoides. The sequence goes on along the minus strand of JADRCH010000107.1, from coordinate 2,233,334 downwards.
GACTGACCTGGACCTTTTGGGATCTCAGAGACTGGACCATCAACCAAAGAGCAAACACAGATTGGACCTAGACCCCACCCACACACCCATATGTAGCAGATGTGAAGCTCAGTCTTCATGTGGGTCCACCAACAGCTGGTATGGGAGCTGTCCCTAAATTTGTTGCCTGTCTGTGGAGTAAGTTGTTTTAGCTGGGCTGCCTTATCTGGCCTCAGGGAGAGAGGATTCGCCTAGCTCTGCAGAGACTTGATGGGCGGGGGGGGGGGGGGGGGGGGGGATAGCCTCCACCCTCTCAGAGGAGAAGAGGAGAGGAGTTAGGGAGGGAATCTGAGAGTAGGGAACTGGGAGGGGGAACAGTCAGGTGAATAAATAATTAATTAATTATTGATTATTTAAAGATAGTTTCAATACAGAGGTTGAATAAGGAATACCCCAGCAGACAATATGAATAGTAAAGGGGTTATGAGATAACTGTGAACAATTATTATAAATCATTCAGCGATTTACAGAAGATTTTGTGGGGTACCCAGCTACATACTGAGACAGATAGTTCCAAGGATGTATTCTACCACTTCTATTAAAGGGGACGTGAAACCAACTGTACATGCTTTTCCAGGAAAGTAGAACATGTTCCAATCACCAAACCAGAGGACACACACATAGACACACACGCACACACATGCATTCATACACACACAGAGATACATACACATACACACACACACACACACACATAAACCAACAGCCTTATGAAAATAGATACAATCACAGTCAATGAAATATGAACTCAGTTTTAGAGAGGCAGGTTTGTACTTAACAATCAATGAGCTCACCCCAGAAATGTAAAACCATTTAATATTTAAATACTAGTAAGTAAAAGTCACCATTTCAAGGGACTAGAAAAGACCTTATGATCATCTTCATAGACAGAGGAGATACATTTGGCAAAACCCAGCATCTATTTATGATTTTTTAATAAGTCGAGCAAGCTGAGATGAATAAAGGAAACCCTTTTAACATTAAAAAGGTATCTACAAAGAGAACTTTCATACTTAATAGTCTAAAAGCAGGGATGAGCCAAGGATGCCCATGTGCCCATGGATAAGTGCCAGGAGCTTGCCAGACCATAGGTTCTCACTAGAAGGCAGCCTATGGGGGTTGACTGTCAACTGAGGGCAAAATTTGATTTTGTGAGAGTAAAGGTTGATTAGCATTAATAATAGTTATTTTCCTTGATTCTTCATTATTCTGGGGCCAGAAGCTGATGGCTTCAGATGAATTGACACCTGTTGCCTAACAGCAGCAGGGGCAGAGAGTATTAAGTCAAGGACTCATTGCTAGTGCTCCCTTCTCTAGCCAGGCAGCTAGGAGACCCTCAATGACCAGGCTGGTTAACTCTTTGTGAACCAGTAAAGAAAGAAGGAGGCATTCACAGAGAAAACACACAGGATGAAGTGGAAAATGGCTACATCACTACATTTGGATGGACAAACAGACAGATGGACAGGCAGGTAGGTAGATGGATGGACATATGGACAGATGGGTGAGATGGCATGGATGGGAGTGGATGGGTCAGATTGATGGGTGGATGGATGGATGGATAGATGGATGGAGCAGAACTCCCCAAGCCAACAACCCATCATCATTCTCTGGCCTTTTTATAGACAAAAGTTCTTAGAAAATTACCTCATAGATAAAATGTTACACAAAAAATGGGAGCTACAAAAGGATGTTGATATTAAGTTCAAAGCAACAGCTTCACATGGCCTTGTCTTATCATAGTGTACACCTGCGGCTTCATGCTTCAACCTGAATGCTTTTCCTTAAATACAAATTTGTTCCAAGCCTGTACCTCCTTTTAGTGTAAGATGAAGGTTCATTGTATTTCTTATTATGCAACCTTTACTATTATGAGTAGACACATTCTTCTTGATTTTAACTGTATTACATCTTTCCAGAAAAACAAATAAAACCATCTATTAAAGCATTCTTCCTAAGATTATTTTAATCAAATCAGGAGCTCTATAATATCAATAATTCACCCGAACATCATTAATTCATGAAATTTCATATTCATGTTGATCTGCAGGAAGTCTACTCAATAGGATGGGCTAATGCCCAGGAATTCCTAGTTAACAGGAAAGGCATATCAGCTGCAAGAAGCCACCCTGAGATGAAGTCTCTCGGGACTTTGTGTACCATAGCTCACCCATATTAGTCCGTGCCAAAAGGTGGGCCACCTCCAGGAAGGCCACCTGCTGGCCTTAGCCTTTCCTAGATGGCTCTGGGCATATAAATACAACCTTGTACTGAAAAACCTAATAAACATAGTAATACAGGAGAAATAAAAGGCATGTATACAAGAGAGAGGAGCTGTCTATGCTAACACAGAGCATGGCGGTCTACATGGAAAGTCTGATGGAAACTAGTTTTCAAAAGAACAGATGTTTCGAGGTAACTCCAAAGAACACACAGAGACTTTCTTAAAACCAAATAGAAGGTCTGCATTGCTGGCCAGCAGCTGCACAGGAAATGTCCCCAAATTATACAGCCCAAGCCTCACTGTTCTTTGTCTTTCATGCAGTGAAACCACATCCTGGTTGACAAACTTTGCTTAGAAAGAAGTTAGCAAGGAGCAAAACTACAGAAGCCAAAAAGCAAAATGAGTCTGTTTAGGACCTATCCGGCTCCTAGAACTATGGATTAGGTCTTATTCCGATTTTGACAGATGTTGTGGTCTACCTGCTAGGTTCTAAGGTCAGAATGTCACCACCAATATAACATCAGTTGGGCAGAGGTCTGGGGGCCTATTACAAAATAAGAATATTGCAAAGTTGTAGAATCCACCAAGTGTTACTGATGACAGAAAACCTGAAGACCCTGAAAAATGTAGAGTAAAACCATAATGTAAAAATATATTCCCATTGACCAGGCTAAAGCAAAACAAAACAAAAAGAACAAAATTCTTACCTCAAAAATCAAAAGGTACACAGCTAGACCCATCATACAATGGAAGTAGGGAGGGCAAAATGGTCCAGAGAGTAGCTCACTAGTGTTTTATTTTGTAATTTAATACATATTTTTCATAAGCCCAGGAAAGTTATCATTAGATACTACTCACCCCCTAATAAATGAAAATCTATGTACACATGTGGACTCATAAACACACACAGTGATTATGTATGTAGCTTTAAAGCTCCACAGTTCTTAGAAACAGCCCCACTACAGAATGGAGTAATAAGCTATGACAGAGTAAGTTGAACCTTATTCACCAACTCAGGAAGTCGTGAGTGCTCACCAAATGTGCATCCTTCTCACATATGTTGCTTCATAGAAGAAGCTCTCAGTTCTAGGAACTGCATATTACACAGCTCCATTTATATGACTTCCCAGAGAGTACAAAGCTGTAAGGACGGAAAGCAGACCAAAGAGGATGAGGAATATTGTTCAGCTGCATGATTCTGCCTCAAGGGTATTTTCTCAATGGGTTCAAACTTACTTCAATGGTAGCTGCATGACTATGTGTTTGTCAAAACTCAGAAGAAACTACAAACAAACTGCTGAAATAATACATTTAAAAGAAACACAACTTGTAGATGAAAGGGGGTCCTTGGAAATAGTGTACAAATACTCATAAACATGCTGCCATGTGTATCTTTCCATTGCCTAGGAAACTTGTCTGATAACATGTCAAAACACACATAACATTAGGCAGTGGTGTGTGTGTGTGTGTGTGTGTGTGTGTGTATGTAAGCACATTATGCATGTGTGTCAGATGCAGGAAGCTTGATGAGTATGTTTGTAGCCATGACTTTGTCTTAAATATGATTCATAATTTAATAGAAAAAGAATCTTGTTCTTCTATAACACAAAGCAGTCTTCCTGATGGGTCTCCTCAGCCCATGACCAGTAGAAAAGATTTTAAAGACAATGAAATAGTTAGAAAAATTCACATCGACAGACAAAACAAATAAATAAACGTGCAGATATCAGGAAACAATAATAAAAGCAAGCATGTGGTTTTGATTTCCTTGTACATTTTGCTCACCAAAGAGCTAAGTCATTTATATTCACTACAAAGCCTTAAGTTAACAACTGACATAGGAAAATAAGACTTTGTAAATAAGAGTCTTATTCATACAGCATTGTCTAGGAACCAAGACAAACGAATGTGTTATGAAAAAAAAATCTTTCTAATCAAAACTGTACCTTTAAATTAGCTTTAATGATTATTAAAAAGAATTACATGTGTAAAACACAGGCTCATCAGCTCTTGAATCCAGGTAATCTGCCACTTGTTACAGTGTGTATATGCTTGGTAAAAACTGAATGGTGTGTACATGCACACATAAGTGCAAGCCAGACAAAGGTCTATATCAAATGTCTTCTTCAGTCTCTCCACACCTATATTTTGAGGCAAGATCTCTCACTGAGCCTGAAATTTACCAATAAATAAGACTTGAGAGCCACCTGCCCCAGGATACAAATGCATCTGTCCCTGTACCCAATGCTGAGATTTACAGACACCATAACACCTGGCTTTTACAAAGGTGCTGGGGCTCTGTACTTGTGCTTGTGAGGCAGACATTTTACTGAGCAGCCCATCTCCCAAAGCTCATTTTTCTTCTCTACGTAAAGCACACTGTTACAGTTTTGAGACATTACAATATTTGAATAATGCTATAAATAAGTAAGATAAAAAATATTTTAAGTGTACTCAATAGGAAAGATCCTATAATGGTACCTGGAAGCTTGGCAACATGAATTAGACAAACAGAAGGTCATATTTCAAGATCATAGAAGACACTTAACAGTAACACAAACCTTGTCAGGAGTTCTGATTTTATTACTTTGTGTGCATTCATATAGGATGTAAATGAGCAAAATCAGTGATGTCTCACGCACGCACAGGAAAGAAGAGAACCAATTGCCCTGTCAACACAGTGTGTTCTCACTTGATGGCAGGTTCATCAGACCTTAAAATGATATTAAACCCCAGAAAATCACTGGAAAGATTTTCAAATAAGTGGAAATAATATTCCAGGATGGGAAATAAATGGAATTGTATGAGATACAAAATGAAAACTCGAGAAAGTAGCAAAAAGGTGTGTGGTGGATATGGAAGAACACAACAGAAAGGGTAGATAGTAAACCAGTAAGCAGGAATTGTCCACTTTAACTGTGAGAGACAGCCAGAGTCAGAGCAGCATGTTGACTAAGTTTTGAGACCTCAGCACTTGAGAGACTGAAGCAAGAGGATTACCACAAATTCTGAGCCAGCCTGGCCTACTTAGCAAGTTCCAAGCCAGCCTGAGGTCCAGTGTAAACTCCTGTCTCAAGGTTTTATGCCCCTGTGAGATACTTAAAGTCATGTTTTACCTTGACCATGGAATGGTCAAGTTCTTCTCAGTTTGAGAGTGAGGTAAGGAAAGTCATGTTTACTCATAAAATGTGACAAATGCTTTAAATTATAAGCAGATCAGTATCAAGTGCAGTATAATGTACATTAAATCGGTTTTTTGTTGTTGTTACAATTGTTTTTGCCTGACAAGCCATGATTCTGTGAATTGATGAGATACAATTATGTCAACATGCAGATATGCAGAACAAGAAGCCACACTAAATGAACACACCAATCACCCATCACACCTGTTTGAGGGCTGGAGGCCCTTCAGTTCCATAGCTAAGCCATCATGGTTCTCTATGCTTTCTACCCTTAATGCTGATCACATGGGGTATTTTTGTATCTTGGTAGTAGCTTATTTTTGTATGCTCTTTTCTAGTCCTTTGGTCATTTCACTTCACAGTGGGATTATGGGTTCATACACAGATCTTTTTAAGGGTTTAGAGGAAGCTCCATGCCATAACCCATAATAACTGTGCTGATCTGCATTCTCACTGGTTCTCCACATTCTCCTCAAGACTCATCTTTTGTCTTGGCTGTGGCAGCCGTTCTAAAATGTATGGGGTGATATCCGATTATTTCTGAGGCTAAGTATTGTAGCATGTATATATTCACCATATGTATGTCTTTTCCTGGTAAGTGTCCATTCAGGCTCTTTGCCCATTTTTAATCGAGATATGTATTTTCTGGTTCTGTTTGTCTTGTTTTATTCATTATACATTTTGTGTGCAAACCCTGATTGGGTTTGTGGCTTGCAAATTGTTCATCTCATGCTGTAGTCTCTTTGTTGTATCATTTCTGGCCTTGGTTTTCAGAAGCTTTTCCATTTGATGTCACAGCACAGCAACAAGCATCTTGAGCAAAAAGGACAAAGCTAGGGCCAGCACACTCCCTGAGTTCAATACATACTGTGGAGCTCCAGTATCTAAACATCAAGGAGCTGGAAAAAACATAACACACACACACACACACACACACACACACACACACACACAGAGAGAGAGAGAGAGAGAGAGAGAGAGAGAGAGAGAGAGAACATTGAAACAGAACAAAAAGCCCAGTATAATTTTTAGTCAATTGTTTTTAACAAAAATCAAGGAACACAGCGAGGAAAGGGCAGCCTCTTCCATAAATGGTGTAAAAGCCAACCACACCCATCATTTTCTGATTTATTTGGTTCTTAAATCTCTACCTCCTTCTCAATCCTTATTCCACCCTAATCCATTCCAACCCCCAACACTAGGTAAGAGAGAAAGAAGGTTAGAGAGGAAAGGGGGCTCTATAGGCTACATCTTTCTGACTAGGGTCATGGGGTCCTTGGGGCAAGGCTAATCTACCCGGTACACAGACAGGGGGCACTTCATGAGGCCTGGGGCAACCCCGGCCATAGGGGTAGAGGGTAGGGGGGAAGGGGGAGAGGGAAGGGGGGAGGGGACAGGGGGCAGGGGAAAAGGGAAGGGGGAAGGGGAATGGGGAGGGGGAAGGAGGAGGGGGAGGAGCTCCGGGTTCCAAGCGGCTACTGGCAGCAATAGCAGCTTTGGCGGCAGTCGGGCACGAATTCCTTGATTCCATGGTGCCCATCTGCCCTCCTGCACTGGGCACCATGTTGCCAAGCAAACCTGGGGCTTCAGCAGTTCTGGTCCAGGGATTGCCCCTGGGGCCAGCCTGAACTGAACCCTAATGGTGTGGCGCTAGGGGTGTTCTCCCCCTCCTGCTGTCCTGAGGGCAAGAAGGTGGGGTCCCGGGCAGTGGGACCCATTTTGGCCCTGGTTTGGACCTTGAGGACAAACCCGAGCCTGGCTTGAGTTCTGAGACCTATCTTGTTCATTTCCATATAGGGGTGACTCAGCAAGACCTGTTTGGCCCTCCTTCTGCCTTTGCTGATGTGGAGCTTTGCTATTGACCCTGTCAGTTACCCCTTCCCCTTCCCCACCTCCTACATCATTTCTTCCCATACCTAAGTGCCCACCCCCTTTGCTTTCTCTATATAAGCGAGAGGCTGATACAATAAAGTTTGAGTTCCTGCTTCAACAAGACTCCCAGCCTGGTGTGTTTCTTTTGGGCCATCAACACTCACCATCCGGACAGACCCAGCTGGGCTGGGTTCTCTTCTCTCGCCTGAACCTGCTGGCAAGGAGCCGACATCTCTATACCCCATGAAGACCCCTGTGTCACGAGGGGATGAGGAGATGAATCAGTGGGAATTGTTTGCTGAACAAGCATAAGGATCTGAGTTCAGACCCCCAGAACCAACATAAAAAGCTAGACATGGCCTCATGTGTCTGGAACCCCAGCACAGTAGAGATGAGGGGTTCCAGGAGTTACCTGCCACTCAATCAGAAATCTCAAGTTAAAATATGAAATAAAGAGAAGAAGAAACCTGACATGACCCCTGACACCTGCATGCACATATGTGAATAAGCACACCTGTAGACACCTGTGCATACACTCATACACTACACACATGCACACACAAACACACACACACATACACAACTCTAAATAAGTTAAAAGCCAAAATTATGAGGCCTGAATCTTCAGAACTATTAGAAGAAAAGATGAAGTTCTGTGACATTTGTCTGGGAAAAAAAAGATCATTTGGGCACAACCCTAATATCACAAACAACATAATCTGTGTCAATCTGACATTTTAGCTGAGAAAATCCACATATCACACCTGCCTTAACAATCCCCAGTACACCCACCAGAAGCAAAGATGGTTTGCACGAATAAGAAGTTCAGTTCTGGGGTCAAAGCTGATACCACACCAGTACCCTCTACTCACTGAGCTTTGAGATGCTGTTGATTAAGAGGGAGAAGGCATTACAAGGGTTCTGAATCTTCCATGGTAGGATGCCTTCACAGTGCTGTCTTCTCTAACAACCTGGTTTGCTTGGCTGTGAAGGGTGACAGTGATGGCGTAACCTGGTATAGCATCACTACTTCCTCCTGCCCACACAGCAGACTCTCAGCCTCGTCATCTGATTTCTCCTTTCTCTCCTTCCCACTCACACTGAGGGGAGCCATGTCATCCCAACACTCTACCCTTTGCAATTGATTTGGAGAAAACCTAATTTCCTTGGCTGCATTCAACTAAAGGTGAATGGATGGTGGGGACCGCAGTTTGCACCTCCTAGGAAACCCATTCTGCAATGCAGACCCTGTGCAGGGCTTTATTCCCAAATGATGTGTTCTGAGATCAACTATGGAAGAAAAACAGAAGGCAAGGGGTTGCAGCATAGAAAAGAAGAGACTCAGGAAGGGCCGTTGTCACCAGGTAGGTGCTGGACTGCTGTTCAGTATGGCCTTCTGAGTTAGTGGCTCAGTTACGGACACTAACCTTGGCTTCAAACTATCTAAAAAGGCCATAATCTTGGAAAGGGCAGCTCCCATGGACAGCAGAGGGCTGAGGTCAAGCATCCCTCCATCCTGGGGAAAGAACCATTGTTAGAGCCCGTACACTCCTGCCTGGGAGCATTCGCCTTGAGAAAGAGTGTGATAAATGGGTACCACAGCAGTGACCAACATGCACCAAATCTCCAGCGCAGTCTGTTAGAGGACCTCAATTCTTCACCTGCAAAGAGGGGAAGGTAGAGTCTGGGGTAACCCTCTACGTTGTCTCCAGTTTCTCTACACACTCAACACTTAATATTACAAACTTGTTTGTTTTTAATTAAATGTAAGGCCAAGGATAAGAGAAAAAGAGCAGCCTTTGGGTGTGGTTCAAATTGGATGTGCCTATGAACTCATACCGTGATGCTTTGCGTCTACCTCAGCCTGGGGTGAAGTAGTGGGCTGGGGTTAGGAAAGGAACTGTGTCAGGACACATGGAGTTTGCTTTATAGATGGGTAGAAGAAGCTGCCAGCATGGCTTCATTTGTCCCTGGCCTTTCACACTTCCTGTCATTTCCTCTGATCAAGGCAACATGTGACTCAGCACAGAGCTGCATAACAGAATCACTGTGTCCTGTCATAAAGAAAGCTCAGCAATGCTAACCAAAGTCCGCCTACTTATCACACTAATTATGGCCTATCTGTGGCCTAGATTTTGTGGCTTCTTTGTAGCTTTATTTGATAGTATGCAGAGACCCCAGATGGTTGAAAATCAGTCCTCTGTAAAGGCATCAATGCTCAACACAAGCATCACCTTACTTGGGTGTAGGCGTGGCTGACCCCAGATGATTATTGAATTTTCATCAAATAATTGGATAAAGCCAAGGCATTGTCAGAATCTAATTAGCATATTTAAAAGACTACTTGAGCAGAGAATTTCTGCAAAAGGAAAAAACTGTCCCTTTATAGGAGAGCGTGGCATGCCACATGGATGGCACAGGTGACCCTAGTAAGAACTGAGCACACCCTTCTCCTGCCAGGAACACATGAAGAAATGCTATGGTTCCTAAACAGACAGGGTAAGAACCAAGAGGCATGTCTGGCAGAGGCATAGCTCCTGCAATTGGTAGCATCTCTAAGCATTCTAGAACTCCACGAAGTCACGGGCAAGGCACCTACACTACAGGCACATCTTGCTGCTGCCTCTGTCTCTCCTTACTCTTCTGATTGATTTTTTGCTGGCAACATCTTAAGTCAGTTGGTCTGCAAAGGCAATTGCTTCTCACATTAATTATTTTCTCAGTGAGCAGCCAAATCTAATAAACCAGAACAGTTTATAAAATGAAACTGTTTAGATATGACTAATTGGAGTTTCATTAGGCATGAGTTGCAGCTTTTCTCCTGTTTCCTGTCTTTGCTGGTTCTGGGCCACTCGGAGAGGCAAGTTTTTGTCTTTGCAAAGACTTGAGTGGTAATCTCAGGTAGACCCATGGCCTACCATATTGAGGCTGCCTGCAAGGGTCTCAGACCCTTGTTTTGAGGTCACAAATGCTGTGGGTGGAGATTTATCTCCTATCTAGGCCTGAGGTTAAGTTAGCCTCATGGTGGCATAGTGAGTGTCTGGTAGGAGGCTTGCATGGTCCAGGATGATACCCCAGGTTCTGTTCTCATCAGAGATGAGTCATTGGAACCATCCCATACTTATGCACTCCATTCTTTCTGTGTTTTATAAGATGTCTGGCTGCATAAGTTGATGACACGGGCCAGACACAATCAGGTTTATTAACCAGCCAATCCAAGCTCTGTGTCTAGATACCATGCTCACAGATTAGGAAGATTCATCTTTTTATGCAAATTCTAGCCTTCCTTCAGTGTTCAGCCATTCTTGGAATGACCAGCCTTGCCTAAACATTAAGAGGGCATTGATTTTAACCTGTCGGAGAAACATGCCTCTAGGGTCACCAAGAGCTCTTGGTCTCATAGTCTCTGAGTCTTGGTACTTCCCAACCTGCCAATTACCTGTCAGGGATTAATAAGCTACCATGACAGCTGGTTGCTTCATGATCTGATGTACTCCACACAAAATTTACTTCCTTCCCATACAGCACCTGCTTCCCACACCACGGACTAAGGAAGGTAGGAAGCATCATAGCGTCATTCAGGAACCCTGCCCACTTCCCCCACAGTAGGCTGACACAAACAGGAAACATCAAACTGCACATGTGGACCATGCTATATGTCACAGGTCTCCAGAAAGTCTCCAGCTATGGTTGTTATAGAGATCTGAGAATTGCCCTAGTCTGATTACTACTTATCATTCTGTGATGCTAAGTATTGACCTGGAAAGTGCTTCAACAGGTCTTTCCACTACCCAGAAAATGTCATTTACAGTCTTGTATGATGAGTTAGTGCATGAATGTTCTGATTTCCACAGCCTCTAGTTATGATTCTATTTAGAAAAGAATGCTTTCCAAGTATGATTAAATCAAGAATATCAAAGTGAAACTCTTGTGGATTATATAGGGTCACCTCAAATACAGTTGTCAGTGTCCTTAGACAAAGAGACGTGGAAGGAGAAGTCACGTGAAAATGGGAGAGGCCATTTTCACTATAATCACGTTACAGAGTAAAACATTTAGAGGAAATTTTAAAGAAAAGTAAAATGTATAGATTGAAAACTACAAAATACCCTTGAGAGAAATGAAACAAAACTCAAGCAAGGAGAGACACCTGGTGCTTGCGGGCTGTAGAACTTAGGCAGGTAGGGGCTTAGGGCTTAGGGCTTAGGGCTTCTTCCTGAGCTCTTACTGATTAAGTGTGTTCCTTCCTTTCATGGAGAGGGAGGATGTGCAAATTCATAATGGAATGTTTTGGGAGTCAGAAGAGGACAAAACAGTCCTGAAAATACAAAAGTAAAAAAGAAAGGAAGGAAGGAAGGAAAACTGAAGGACTCCTGCCAACCAAAACTAACAATATAGCCATAGCAATCAAGGCTGTGTGCTATTGGTATTCAAAAAATAAAATATTGAGGGAGCTGGAGAAATGATTCTGTGGATAAGAATCTGGCCTTCTAGCAGGTCCTAGTACCAACATCAGACAGCTCAGAGCACCTGTCCTTCCAGTTCCCGGAGGTCTGATGGTCTGATGCCCTCTTCTGGCCTCCAAGGGCATCTGCAGACACACAACACACACACACACACACACACACACACACACACACACACCACACACTACACACCACACACCACACACACACACTAACATAACAAGAGAGGCTTTAATACCCAGTGACAGATAATTAGAATTTGATCGATAAAAACAATAATAAAGAGAAACTAGACTTTAAAAAAAAAAAAAAGAAGAGATCTGGAGCACCTATGTCTAACTAACATGGCAGGCTGGCAATTTGAATGAACAAAGTGTTAAAAAGGAAGAGAAGGGGAGCTAACAAACACTCCAAATGTACACAAATCTAAAGGTTTCATATCACTTCAGCCAAGCTGATAAACCTGAGAAACCCAAGCCAGGGCACACACAGTATCAAAACTCTGAAAATAGCCAGAAAGAAATCATTTGAAAATAACCTTTAAAAAGAGACATATAAAACAAAGAGAAAGCACCAGTGGAAATGTATAAACAGAATTTCTGTGCACTGTGTGGAAGCATCACCTGTCAATAAAAACCCGACAGCCAATGAACTGAGGCAGGTTTAGAAGGCTGGTCATCTGGCAGAGGGAACTCTAGGAGCATGTCAGAGGCAGGAGATTTGTTCCAAATGCTGAGGAAGTTGGACACATGAAACTGAGCAGAGGTAACTAGCTACATGGCAAGCATAGACTACAACAAACGGGTAATATAAGTTACAAGCTAGTGGAGAAATGAGCTAGAACTTTTAACCAAGGCATTTATTCCTAAATAAGTAAGTCTCAGAGTCATTATTCTGGGAAAGAAAAGGCCAGATAGAAAAGCTCACAGTTACAAATGTCCCACTGAGTGTGGGGCTAGAATACAAGCTTTGTGAACGACTGGATGGAAGACATTTTCCTAGCTGTGGAGGGGAAAACCGCAGAGAGACCCTGTCTCTTAAAAAACACAAAACAAAACAAAAACAAAACAAAACAAACCTGAGGAATAGAAAACCCAGCTCTTCTACCCAGAGCCTCAGTGCACTTTTCAGCAGACATGACTCCTTAAACTGGAGGCCAGTGAGCTAAGCTGCACCTGTCTCTCTGGCTGGAGCTTTAAAGCACTTCCCAGGCTTGGCAGAGGGACTGAGCAATCCAGGCCTGTGAAAACAATGCCTGAGGGGGAACCTGCAATGGTCTGGAGCAGAGCAGCAAGCTGGAGCCCAGAGCCCTCTTCCCAGAGTGGGCAGAAGCCAAAAGGCCATCAGCAGATCCAACCCAAAAACTTGCAAGGGCAGCCAGCTAGACCGAGCTGAGGGGGCAGAGCTGGCCACCATAGACACGTGCTAGCCTGAGAAGCTGCAAACACACAGTAGGGCAGAAGGAACATTTTACCCAGAGCTTCAGTGGGACTAAAAAGCCCCAGACATCTGAACTGGTAATGTATAAGTTTGAAAAGAGTAAAAGAGAAACAAATATTTAGTTTGGGAAAAAAAAATTATCTCTTTAGAGAGTTAAATAATATTAAAAAGAATTCCCCAGAGGAAAGAATTTAGAGAAAAAAATTAAAGAAATAGTTTCTTAAATAAAGAAAAAGATATTAAGTTTAGAGAATGATGAGAGAAATAAAAAATAGAGAGAGAACATAAAATTCGCAAAGAAAAGAGAGAGAATAAAAATATAATAAAATCTCCAGCAAAAGGAGAAAGGAGAAATAAAATAAAGTCTCTGTAGAAAGGAGTGAGTTAGAGAGATTAACAAACGAAATGTTTTCCATATTTAAAAGTGGGAGGGGAAGTAAAAGTGGGCACTTGGACCCTACATAATTTGTTCACAATATCAGCATACCAATAATTGCATGTTCAATAACGATTATAATTTTATATATCCTCTTTAAGAAGCAATAAGAATAAAACGGACTTAGAGAAGGAAAAGACCATAAAATTAAATGCCAGGTTGGAGGCCATAGAACAGAAGTTAGAGGATTCTTTAAATCTGTGTAAAGAGTCTTCAGAAAAATGTAATATGGAACAGCAAAGAAGTAGTTTCAGATAAGAAGAGTCCATAAACGCTTGAGAGATTAGAATGGCAGCCCACAGAGAAAATAAAGATTCTGCTTAATGATGCCACCCTAGAGCAGTGCAGGACAATAGCTTGTGCATTTCATTTTATAGTTTGAAGAAATAAAATATGCATACATGTTGCTACATCATGCTGATGTACATATTCCGAATTCCAGTGGGCTTTGGCCTTGAGTTCTGAAAAGGCCAACTCTGAATTATACATTTATTAGAAGTTATGGTTATCATGGGGATATCTGTACAAATTAAGCTGGCAGTGCTCCAGCAGATGTCTCTAATAAAATAAGCAATTTTTTTACATATTGTAATATAAAGTGTATTATGGGTATACCACACAAACCTACAGGACACACAGTTGTAGAGAGAGCTAATCATATTTTAAAAGAGATGCTTAGCAAACAAAAAGGGTACAGCAACAACAAAACACAGGGATAGATTGCATGGTGCTTTATTACCTTTAAACTTTTCTAATGCTAATGAACAAAAAACAATAGCTTCTGAGAGCCATTGTATTATGGGAAAAACTTCTGAACTACATCAGCCTGTGTATACTAAGGATGTGCTAACTTCAGAATGAAAGGAAGGAAATGTATTATATTTGGGAAGAGGCTTTGTATTTGTTTCCATAGGAGAAAAAAAAATATCTATAAGCTCCTTTCAAATTAATAAAAATCAGATTTGACCAGGGGATCTGACCTCTGAAGATCCTGACTGCAGACAGAAAGAATGAAATCAAGAAGACCCATAAAACAGGTAACATGGATTGCTGATCCCTCTACATAGAAACAGTTCTGAGACGGACTGAAACATGAAAATGTCTTCAGCCAGAACTCAGCTAAGCTTAGCCAATAAATTTTGTTGGCTACTGTCTTAGTCAGAGTTTCTATTCCTGCACAAACATCATGACCAACAAGCAAGTTGGGGAGGAAAGGGTTTATTCAGCTCACACTTCCACATTGCTGTTCATCACTAAAGGAAGTCAGGACTGGAACTCAAGCAGGTTAGGAAGCAGAAGCTGAAGCTGAGGCCATTGAGGGATACTTCTTACTGGCTTGCTTCCCCTGGCTTACTCAGCTGGCTTTCTTACAGAGCCCAAGACTACCAGCCCAGGGACAGTACCACCCACAAGGGGCCCTCCCCCTTGATCACTAATTGAGAAAATGCCTTACAGCTGGATCTCATGGAGGCATTTCCTCAAGGGAGGCTTCTTTGTCTGTGATAACTCCAGCTTGTGTCAAGTTGACACAAAACCAGCCAGTACAGCTACTGAGTCCTCATGGGATTTATCATGCCATCCTTTTAGATGACATGGATAAAAACTTATATTACAGTTTAGGTATATGGTCCAAACTAACTTAAAAAGAAAGACAGATGCCTTATCTGTTTGACCAGAGAGCAAAGAATCATTGTTAGCTGATTGTGCACACTGTACATTTCATTCATGTGTTAATGCAGAAATGTATATTACCTGTAAAAGTTTATATGTTTGAGGACACTAAACAAGACAAGTAGCCCAGGTGATTCATCTGCACAAACTGCCTCAATTGCTGTTTCCTCAAAAATCTGCATCCAGAAAAGCTTCTATACAGCTAGCTAGGTCATCCAGCATCACAGACTGTTCCAGTCAGGACTTCATTGAAGCCCTGCACTTTCTGAGCACACAAAGACTGGACAACAAATGTTATAGCTAGCTTTCTTAAGCTTGGCTGATATCCCAATTTATTTTTCCCACCCAAAAGATGCCCCAAACAGCAGGAAGCAATCTCAAGAGAAAGACATCCCACTCCCAAAAAGTGGGGTGGATAGTTTTTGGTCATTCATAGGGTATATGTATGTTTTCCAACATTTAAGAGGGGTTGGGTACAAGTGGTTAATGGTCTTGGTCAGGGAGAAAGCAAAGAAAAGGAGGTTAGATTCAGGGATTCCTTTCTCTCTTTCTTTTTCTTTCCTCTAACCTTTTTCTCCTATCTGATGTTACAGAGGCCGGGATATAGAAATAATAGGTTAAAAGGGTAGATTATTGAATCTACTTTTAGAATAAAAAAAAAACAGCAACAAGCCAAACATTTTTACATTGGTATGGACTTTGTAATTGATACCAATTTAAGATTATATTTTGTTACAACATACTAGGTATATACATTTCAACTCTTGTTTATGGTATTGTACCTATTTCTTCACATTGCAATGTTAAATTCTAGTCCTTTTGAAAGCAATTACAAACTGCTTAGGATAATTAAGAAACACGAGTTAATAGTCAGCCAAACTCATATTCATGTTAGATACTGGTTTTGTTTATTACAGAAACATGCTTCACTTAACTTCCTATAAATGTTTTCAAAGTTAAGCAGATAGTAGATAGTTAGAAACAAGCAATACAGATATAGATAAATAGATGGTCTTCAAAAGCCTCCGAGATCTATGAAATATAGCATTTAAAGATGTTTTACTTAACAAAGCCCCCCCCCCCTTTTTGACAGTGAGACACTTCAGCGTCAGCTCCTGCCATCACCTCCATCCTACATCAAAGAAGATGGCGAGCATCAAAGAACCTCCGTATGGAATTTGCTTCATATGTGGCAAGCTAGCCACTGGGCAAAGTACTACCCTTGCTTCAACTGCAGGCTTCTCAGAAAGGGGGGGGGGAGGAAGGAAGGAAGGAAGGAAGGAAGGAAGGAAGGAAGGAAGGAAAGAATGAAAGAAAAAGTCTATCATATACTGGACCTGAAGGCTGAAGATGGATGCTCCAATGACTCAAAGAAATTTTGAGTGACTGTCCAGGCAACTTCTGCCATCTCTCTATAGTTTTGGAAGCTGCTTGCTCGGCACTTCCTGCATACTTAGGTAATATTTAATTCCTCCAGGTCTCTGATGAAGTTGACGGACTAGACATTTATAGTCTGACATTTGAGTTTTAGTAGTTTACAATTTAAGAAAGTGTTTTAGCTTCCAGTTTCCATTTGTGGCATGAGACCTCTGCCTGGGCCACAAGGGCTCCATAGCCAAATAGTTCTGGGAGAAAGCTAGCCTCTCAGGAGTGTGGAAATGCTCTTAAGAGGGAGTGAGTGCACTAAAACTGCTAAGCAGGACTCACCTGGAATCCTTGGTTAACACCTGTGGCGGGAGACTTCTGCCTGGGCCACCATGGCTCCATAGCAAAATAGCACTGGGAAATAGATAGCCTCCCAGGAGTGTGGGCAAGCCTTCAGAGGGATCCAGCTGGAATACCCAGGACACAGGGACTGAGGAGCCAGCTTCTGGTTTCTTTCTGTGGCTGGAGAGCAGATCCTGTGACACAGGACTCCGTACTCAAATAGTGACAGGAGAGAGCTGGTATACCAGGAGTGCTGACACACTTCAAGCACAGGCAAGACCATCACTTCTTTTCAAATTCACTGGACCAAGAGGGACCCTTGCAGAGCCATCAGGACACAGGAAACAGGGGACAGCTGGGAATTAGATCCTTCTTGTTTCTGTCTGCACTCCAGAGATGACCCTGCACCACAGCTCTCCAAACCCAAATTCCTCTCAGAGAGAACTGGTCTTCAAGGATGCTTGCAGGAAAGACAAGCCACAGTAAGAGAGAGTAAGACCAACTAACACCAAAGATAACCAGATGTCGAAAGGCAAGGACAGGAACACAAGGAACAGAAACGAAGGCTACTTGGCATCATCAGAACCCAGCTCTCCCAACACAGCCAGCCCTGGATACCCCAACACACCAGAAAAGGAAGACTCAGACTTAAAATCACATCTCATGAGTATGATAGACGATTTTAAGAAGGAAATAAATAACTCCCTTAAAGAAATGCAATAGAACACAGGTAAAAAACTAGCAGCCCTTAAAGAGGAAACACAAAAATCCCTAAAAGAATTACAAAAAAAAAAAAAAAAACCCACAATCAAATGGGCAGAATTACAGGAAAACACAATCAAACAGATGAAGGAAATGAACAAAACCATCCAGGAACTAAAAACAGAAATAGAAAAAATAAAGAAATCACAAAGGGAGACAACCCTGGAATTAGAAAACCTAGGAAAGAAATCAGGAGTCATAGATGCAAGCATCACCAACAGAATACAAGAGATGAAAGAGAGAATCTCAGGTGCAGAAGATACCGTAGAAAACATTGACACAACAGTCAAAGAAAACGCAAAATGCAAAAAGCTCCTAACCCAAAGTATCAAGGATATCCAGGATACAATGAGAAGACAGAAGCTGAGGATAATAGGTATAGAAGAGAGTGAAGATTCCCAACTTGAAGGACCAGTAAATATCTTCAACAAAATTATAGAAGAAAACTTCCCTAACCTAAAGAAAGAGATGAACATAAATATACAAGAAGCCTACAGAACTCCAAATAGACTGGAGGAGAAAAGAAATTCCTCCTGTCACATAATAGTCAAAACACCAAATACACAAAATAAGGAAAGAATATTAAAAGTAGTAAGGGAAAAAGGTCAAGTAACATATAAAGGCAGACCTATCAGAATTACACCAGACTTCTCACCAGAGACTATGAAAGCTAGAAGATCCTGGGCAGATCGCATACAGATTCTAAGAGAACACAAATGCCAGCCTAGGTTGCTATACCCAGCAAAGCTCTCAATAATCATAGATGGTAAAACCAAAATATTCTATGACAAATCCAAATTTGCATAGTATGTTTCCACAAACCCAGCCCTACAAAGAATAATAGATGGAAAATGCCAACTCAGGGAGGGAAAATACACCCGAGAAAAAGTAAGAAAGTAATCTTTCAACAAACTCAAAAGAATATAGCCACACAAACATAAAAATAACAGGAAGCAACAATCACTATTCTTTAATATCTCTTAACATCAATGGACTCAATTCCCCAATAAAAAGACATAGACTGATGGACTGGATCCATAAACAGGACCTAGCAATTTGCTGCATCCAGGAAATGCACCTCCTTGTTAAGGACAAACACTACCTCAGAGTAAAGGGCTGGAAAACAATTTTACAGGCAAATAACCCCAAGAAACAGGCTGGAGTAGCCATTCTAATATCAGATAAAATCGACTTTCAATCAAAAGTCATCAAAAAAGATAAGGAAGGATATTTCATACTCATCAAAGGAAAAATCTACCAAGAAGAACCCTCAATTCTGAACATCTATGCCCCGAATGCTAGGGCCCCCACATTCATAAAAGAAACTTTACTAAAGCTCAAAGCACACATTGCACCTCACACAATAATAGTGGGAGACTTCAACACCCTACTATCATCAATGGACAGATCTTGGAAACACAAACTAAACAGAGACACAGTAAAACTAACATGTTATGAACCAAATGGATTTAACAGATATCTATAGAACATTTCATCCTAAATCAAAAAAATATACCTTCTTCTCAGCACCTCATGGTACCCTCTCCAAAATTGATCATATAATTAGTCATAAAACAAACCTCAACATATATAAGAAGATTAAAATAATCCCATGTCTTCTATCAGATCACTACAGAATAAGGCTGGTCTTCAATGGCAACAACAACAACAGAAAGCCCACATACACATCGAAGCTGAACAACGCTCTACTCAATGATAACTTGGTCAAGAAAGAAATAAAAAAAAAAAATTAAAGACTTCCTAGAATTTAATGAAAATGAAAGTACAACATACCCAAGCCTATGGGACTCAATGAAAGCAGTGTTAAGAAGAAAACTCATAGCTCTGAATGCCTCCAAAAAAGAAACTGGAGAGAGCATATACTAGCAGCTTAACAGCACACCTGAAAGCTCTAGAACAAAAAGAAGCTAATACACCCAAGAGGAGTAGAAGGCAGGAAATAATCAAATTAAGGGCTGAAATCAATCAAGTAGAAACTAAAAGAACTATACAAAAAATCAACAAAACCAGGAGCTGGTTCTTTGAGAAAATCAACAAAATGGATAAACCCTTAGCTAGACTAAGCAAAGGGCTCAGAGACAGTATCCAAATTAACAAAATTAGAAATGAAATGGGAGATATAACAACAGATTCTGAGGAAATTCAAAAAATCATCAGATCCTACTACAAAAGCCTATACTCAACAAAATTGGAAAATCTGGAGGAAATGGACACGTTTCTAGACAGATACCAAATACCAAAGTTAAGTCTGGATCAGATAAACCATCTAAACAGTCCCATAACCCCTAAAGAAATAGAAGCAGTCATTAAAAGTCTCCCAACCAAAAAAGGACCAAAACCAGATGGGTTCACTGCAGAATTCTATCAGACCTTCAAAGAAGACCTAATTCCAACACTCTTCAATCTATTCCACAAAACAGAAACAGAAGGAACACTACCCAATTCATTCTATGAGGCCACAGTTACACTGATACCAAAACCTCACAAAGACCCAACAATAAAAGAAAACTTCAGACCAATTTCCGTTATGAATATTGATGCAAAAATACTCGATAAAATTCTGGCAAACCGAATCCAACAACACATCAAAATGATCATTCACCATGATCAAGTAGGCTTCATCCCAGGGATGCATGGATGGTACAATACCCAGAAATCCATCAATGTAATCCACTACACAAACAAACTCAAAGAAAAAAACTACATGGTCATTTTGTTAGATGCTGGAAAAGCATCTAAGAAAATTCAACATCCCTTCATGATAAAGGTCTTGGAAGGATCAGGAATTCAAGGAGCATACCTAAACATAGTAAAAGCAATATACAGCAAACCTGTGGCCAACATCAAACTAAATGGAGAAAAACTTGAAGCAATCCCACTAAAATCAGGGACTAGGCAAGGCTGCCCTCTCTCTCCCTATCTATTCAATATAGTCCTTGAAGTTCTAGCTAGAGCAATTAGACAACAAAAGGAGGTCAACGGGATACAAATTGGAAAGGAAGAAATCAAAATATCACTATTTGCAGATGATATGATGGCATACTTAAGTGACCCAAAAAACTCCACCAGAGATCTGCTACAGCTGATAAACACCTTCAGCAAAGTGGCCGGATACAAAATTAACTCAAGAAAATCAGTAGCCTTCCTATACTCGAAGGATAAACAGGCTGAGAAAGAAATTAGGGAAATGACACCCTTCACAATTGTCACAAACAATATAAAATATCTTGGTGTGACTCTAACCAAACAAGTGAAAGATCTGTATGACAAGAACTTCAAGTCTCTGAAGAAAGAAATAAAAAAAAACCTCAGAAGATGGAAAGATCTCCCATGCTCATGGATTGGCAGGATTAATATAGTTAAAATGGCCATCCTGCCAAAAGCAATCTACAGATTCAATACTATCCCCATCAAAATCCCAACTCAATTCTTCATAGACTTAAAAAGAGCAATTTTCAAATTCATATGAAATAACAAAAAACCCAGGAGAGCAAAAACTATTCTCAACAATAAAAGGACTTGTAGAAAAATCAGCCTCTCTGACCTCAAGCTGTACTACAGAGCAGTAGTGATAAAAACTGCATGGTATTGGTACAATGACAGGCAGGTAGATCAATGGAATAGAATTGAAGACCCAGTAATGAACCCACACACTTACGGTCACTTGATATTTGTCAAAGGAGCTAAAAACCATCCAGTGGAAAAAAACCAGCATCTTCAACAAATGGTGCTGGATCAACTGGCGGTCTACATGTAGAAGATTGAGAATTGATCCATTCCTATCTCCCTGTACAAAGCTCAAGCCCAAGTGGATCAAGGACCTTCACATAAAACCAGATACACTGAATCTGATAGAAGAGAAAGTGGGGAAAAGTCTAACACATGAGCACAGGGGGAAAGTTCCTGAACAGAACACCAATGGCTTGTGCTCTAAGATCAAGAATCAACAAATGGGACCTCATGAAATTACAAAGCTTCTGTAAGGCAAAGGACACTGTAAATAGGACAAAACGGCAACCTACAGATTGGGAAAAGATCTTTACCAATCCTACGTCTGATAGAGGGCTAATATTCAATGTATACAAAGAACTCAAGTAGCTAGACTCCAGAGATCCAAATAACCCTATCTAAAAATGGGGAACAGAGCTAAACTGAGAATTCTCAACTGAGGAAACTCGAATGGTTGAGAAGCACCTAAAGAAATGTTTAACATCCTTAGTCATCAGGGAAATACAAATCAAAACAACTCTGAGATTCCACCTCACACCAGTCAGAATGGCTAAGATCAAAAATTCAGGTGACAGCAGATGCTGGCAAGGGGATGGGGAGGGAATGGGGAGGTTCCAAAGGAGAGATCTGGAAAGGGGGAAACATGTGAAATGCAAATAAAGTATCAAAAATAAATAAATCATTATAAGACAAAAAAGAGAAGAAAAGACCATGTTTACAAAAACAAGAAAGATGCAAAGAGAGTAAAAACTTTCATAATTATATTGCAATCTAAAAGGAAGAAGAAGAAAGTGTTCTGCACAGCAAATATACATATACAAAGGAGGGAGGCAAAGATTTCTCCGCCAACATGATGGTGA
Source organism: Rhynchomys soricoides (assembly GCA_019843965.1). Classification (NCBI taxonomy): domain Eukaryota; kingdom Metazoa; phylum Chordata; class Mammalia; order Rodentia; family Muridae; genus Rhynchomys; species Rhynchomys soricoides. Next base: position 2,210,925 of record JADRCH010000107.1, on the reverse strand, counting down.
TAAGATGAGATGCTCTGTAAGGTGGAAGGGAAAAGGCCTGTTGTCTGAGTGCTGCATCCAGCAAACTGTGTTTCAAGGATGAAGGAAAGTTAAAGGTGCCCCCAGAAAAACAAAAGGGTGAAGAATTTGCTCCTGGCTCAGAAAAAGAAAAGGTTCTACATATCAAGACGGGGAAGGATTCTGCGTGGAAGCTCTAACAGAGCATATGAGAAAACATGACTGAGGTAACAGCTCAGCCATGCAAGTGCTTAAAGCAGGGAGACTTGAATTTTGTCCCCAGAACCTACTGGGGAAAAAAGTACAGGGTGTGGTGGAAAGTGTTGGTAATTTCAGCACTCAAAAGGCAGAGAAAGGAAGGAGCTCACAGGCCAACCGGGTCAGCCAGATTGTTTCAGTGACCAGCCTTGTCTCAAAAAGAAAACAGGGTGGACAATAATTCAGAAGACCCCCTCCATGAGCAGCACATATATGTGCAGATGAATATACAAACACATACATGCAAACCACATACATGAACAATAAGTCTGAGAGGACAGAATGGAGACAGGCAGAACACAGTGCAGCTGATGGAACCAAGGGAGGGAAATGCAGCCAGTGCCCAAACTCTGACAATATGCTCAGCCAACAGGACCTGGCAGAAGCACTAATACACCAGACATGCCCTGTGGGGCTTGTGACACATTTGCAAAAGCAGACGAGGTCCTGCGATAGGAACACAATGCAAACACAATTAAGAAAATTGAAACCTACAGTGTTCTCAGAGCATAATGAAGCCAAACAAGAAATCAATAAGGAAAGACAACAGGAAACTCTCCAAGCACTTGGAAATTATACAAGGGCTTCTAAACGAGCAAGCCCCAGTTCAAACAGGAAGTCGCGAAGAGCACTTAGAAGAAAACAGATATTGCCAAATGGGTGGAGATACACCAGGGAAGCTATGACAGCAGTGGTGGGGAGCAAACAATGCCACACAGTTACAAAAGAAGCTCAAACCATCTGTGCACACACTCAGTAAACTGGGGGAAATGTGGTGCGATAAATTGAAAACAGCATAAGGAAGGAAATAAATATAATAATGTAATAAAATATAATAAATAATTATGTATATTTATTTTATATATATAATAAAATAATGATATATAAATAAATATAATAATGTAATAAAATATAATAAATAATTATGTATATTTATTTTATATATATAATAAAATAATGATATATAAATAAATATAATAATGTATAATGTGCAATACACTCTGCCGACCTGAAATCAGTGAGACTGAAGGAAGGAAACATGGGAGGAAACCAATGGGGGTGGGGGAGGGCTGCTGTTCAGAAATATGATAATACTCCTTAGAAAAACAACGAAAAGAAAGAGAATGAACTTTTAACAATTTTAACAAGAGACAGAAAAATATTACAAAGACGCTAAATCGGTTGTCCTCAGCCTTCCTAATATTGTGACCCTTTAATACAGTTCCTCGTTCTGTGGTGAACCACCAGTCATCAAACTATTTTGTTGCTACTTCACAACTGGAATCTTGCTGTTGTTATGAGTCATAATCTAAATATTTGATATGCAACACTGTGGGAGGTCACAGCCCACAGGCTAAGAACTCTGCCCTAAATGTACTGAAAGTCAGAAATATGACAAATTTTGCATATATATATAATATATTCCAGAAGAAATAAACAAATTTCTCAAAATTTTGGAAAATTTATTAACACAAATTTATCATCTGACAACTTTCAAGGTCAGAGGATAAAATTGCCCTTTCCTTCCACCCAAAGCCAGCAGCATGTGAAGGACACATCATACTCATCAAAGGAAAAATCCACCAAGACAATGTCTCAATTCTGAACATCTATGCCCCAAATGCAAGGACAACCACATTCATAAAAGAAACATTACTAAAGCTCAAATCTCACATTGAACCCCACACAGTAAGAGTGGAAGACTTCAACACCCCACTCTTTCCAATAGACAGGTCATCGAGACAGAAATAATGAAACTAACAAAGTTATGAATTAAACGGATCTAACAAATATCTATAGAACATTTCACAAAAACACAGAAAAGTGAAAGTTCTATGCACATCACAGAACCTTCTCCAAAATGGGCCATATAATTGGTCACAAAGCCAGCCTCAACCAATACAGGAAGATTGGAAGAACCCCACGCATCTTGTCAGATCACCATGAAGTAAAGCTGAACCACAACAACAAAAACAACAGTTTTATCTATCTTGTTGATTTTCTCAAAGAACCAGCTCTTCTTTTCATTGATTCTTGAAGTTCTAGCTACACACTCAAGACAGCTGAGGTACATCGAGGGGATACACATTGGAAAGAAAGAATTCAAAGTATAGCTGAAATATTCACAGATGATACGAGAGTATACATAAGTGACCCCAAAAATTCTACCAGAGAACTCCCACAGCTGATAAACACCTTCAGCAAAGTGGCTGAATACAAAATTAACTCAAAGAAATCAATACCCCTCCTTTATACAATCAATAAACAGGCTGAGAAAGAAGTTAGGGAGACAATACCCTTCATAATGACCACAAATAATATAAAATTTCTTGATGTGACTCTAACCAAGCAAGTGAAAGATATGTATGACAAGAACTTCAAGTCTCTAAGGAAAGAAATTGAGGAAGATTTCAGAAGATGGAAAGATCTCCCATGCTCATGGATTGGTAGGATTAATATAGTGAAAATGGCCATCCTACCAAAAGCAATCTACAGATTCAATGCAATCCCCATCAAAATTCCAACACAATTCTTTACAGATCTTGAAATAACAATTCTCACCTCCATAAAGAGAAACAAAAAACCCAGAATAGCTAAAACGATCCTGAACTTCTGGAGGTATCATGCTCCCTGACTTCAAGCTATACTACAGAGCAATAGTAATAAAAACTGCATGGTATTAGTATAGGAACAAACATGTTGATCAATGGAACCAAATCAAAGACTCTGAAATAAACCCATACACCTATGAGCACTCTTGACTTTTGACAAAGAAACCAAAACCATACAACGAAAAGGGGAGAGCATCTTCAACAAATGGTGCTGGTCTAACTAGATGTCTGCATGTAGAAGAATGCAAATACATCCATATTTATCACCTTAAACAAAACTCAAGTCCAAATGGCTCAAACACCTCAACATAAAGCCAGAGATACTAAATATAACAGAACAGAAAGTGAGGAGTAGCTTTGAACCCATTAGTACATGAGACAACTTCCTGAACAGAACAAAATTAATTTAAAGAAATCAGTAGCCTAAGGTCAAGAATTAATAAATGGGACCTCTTGAAACTGAAAAGCCTCTGTAAGTCAAAGGACACTGTTATTAGGACAAAAAGACACCCCACAGATTAGGAAAAGATCTTCACTAACCCTACATCTGACAGAAGGCTAATATTCAAAACACATAACGAACTCAAGACATTAGACTCCAACAGTCCAAATAACCCAAATAAAAATAGAATATAAAGCTAAACAGAATTCTCAACAGAGTAATCTCAAATGGCTGAGAAACACTTAAAGAAATGTTCAAATCCTTAGTCCTCATAGAAATACAAATCAAAACAACTCTGAGATTCCACCTTATGGCTAAGGTCAAAAACTCAAAGGACAACCCATGCTGGCAAGATTCTGGAGCATGGGGAACACTCTTCCACTGTTGGTGGAATGCAAACTTGTACAACCACTCTGCAAATCAGTTTGGTGGTTTCTCAGAAAATTGGGAATAGTTCTACCTCAAGACCCAGCTATACCACTGTTGACAATATACCCAAAGGATGCTCCACCATCTCAAGAGGATACCTACTCAACTATGTTCATAGCAGTTTTATTAATAATAGCCAGAAACTAGAAACAACCTAGATGTCCTTCAACTGAAGAATGGATAAAGGAACAAGGACATTATGAATTTTGCAGGCAAATGAATGGAATTAGAAAATATCATCCTGAGTAAGGTAACCCAGACCCAAAAGGACATGTATGGTACATACTCACTAATAAGTGGATATTAGCCATAAAGTACAGGATAACCATGTTATAATCAACAGACCTAAAGAAACCAAATAGCAAGGATGGCCCAAGGGAGAATGGTTTAATCTTTCTCAGAAGGGGAACAAAACAGATATAAGAGGCCAACTGGGAGTGGGAGTTTTCAGGGGGAGATCATATGTAGGGAGAACAGTGAAGAAAGAAGAAAAATCAGCAGGGGGGGCAAGCACTGGGATTTTCCAGAGACCTGGGTTGTGGGGGAACTCCAGACGGTCTATGGGAGAGACTCTAGCTGAGACTCCTAGCAGTAGGGAATATGGATACTGAAGTGGTCACTTCCTGTAGCCAGGCAGGACACACGGGGAAAGGACAAGGACAGCAACTCACCCACAAAACCTTCTACCCAAAATGTGTCTCGCCTACAAGATGTACAGGGACAAAAACAAAGGAAAGACTGAGGAAATGGCCAACCAATGACTGCCCCAAATTGAGACCATCCTATGGGCAAGAATCAATCCCTGACACTATTAATGATGCTGTAATGGTTGCAGACAGAAACCTAGCATTACTGTCCTCTGAGAGGCTCCACCCAGCATCCAATGGAAAGAGATGCAGAGATCCACAGCCAAATATTAGATGGAGCTCAGGGAGTCTTAGGGAAGAGTTGGGAGAAGGATTGAGGGACCTGAAGAGAACAGAGACTCCACAGAGATCATCAGCATTAACTAACCTGAACCCTTGGGGGCTCCCAGAGATGGAATTACCAACCAAAGAGCAAGCATAAGCTGGACCTAGGCCCAACACATATGTACATATGTAGCACATATGTAGCACATATGTAGCAGATGAATAGCTTGAACTTCACACAGGTGCCCCAATAACTGGAGCGGAGGCTGTCTCTGAACCTGTGGCCTGTCTGCCTCTGGATCCCACTCCCCTAAATGGACTGCTTTGTCTGATCTCAGTGGGAAAGGATGTGCCTAGACCCACAGTGAGTTGATGTGTGGTGGGGGTTGGGGGTTGGGATGTTAAGTAGGGGATGACACCAACAGAAGGCTTCCCCTTCTTAAAAGAGAAGGGGAATGTGGAATGGAGGAGGACTTGTGGGGGGGGGGGGGGGTACTGGGAAGAAAAGGGTTCTGATAAGGATGTAAAGTGAATGAATGAATTAATGAATTAATTAATTAATACCAAAGAAAAGAATCATATAATCAAAACAATTGAAAGAGCAATTGATGTATCCACTCATGGGACAAAAAAGAAAAACTCTGAGAAAATTAAAAATAGAGAGAATTGCACCAACTTAGAAGGCACATCTTCAACAGTGTCCAGTTGAAAATAGGGTATAAACCTCGATACTCCCGGAGACTGAATCACCAACCAAAGAATACACATGGAGGGACCCATGGTGCTGGCCACATATGTGGCAAAGGAGGGTCTTGTTAGGCATCAGAGGGAGCAGAGGCCCTTGGGCCTGAGGGTGTTAGATCCCCCAGTAGAGGAGAATACCAAGGAGGGAAAACAAGAGTGGATGGGTGGGTGGGTGGGAGAATACCCCCATAGTGGCAGGGGAGGGGAGAGGGAATGGGGAGGTTCCAAAGGGGGCATCTGGAAAGGAGGAAACATTTGAAATGTAAATGAAGTAGGAAAAAAAGAAAAACTGGAGTATAAAACAAAACAGTGTTCTCAAAAGATGGAACACAGATAGTTGAGAAATGCCTTAAAAGTGTTCAACATTCTTAGCCATCAAAGGAATGAAAATTAAAACTCATTCGAGATTTCACCTTACCCCAGATAAAATAGCCAAGATCAACAAAACAAATGGCATCACACACTGGTGAGAATGCAGGGAAAGGAGACACTTGTTCATTATTGGTGGGAGTGCAAACAAGTACGGCCAGTATAGAAATCAGTGTGGAGCTTCCACAAAAAGCTGAAAATAGGTCTACCACAAGATCCAGCTACACCACTCTTGGGCGTGCACCCAAAGGACTCTACATTTTAATGCAGAGATGTTTGTTCTTGTTCGTTGCAGCTCTTTTTATAACAGCCAGAAATTGGAAACTAGATGTCATCAACTGAGGCATGGAAAATGACAATGTGGTACATTTACACTGTGGAATCTTATCCAGCTGTTAAGAAAAATAAAATTATGAAATTTGCAAGTAAGTGAAATGAACTAGAAGAAACTTATCCCAGACCCAAAAGACAAATATTGCATGTTTTCTCTTATATGTGGATATTAGCATCTAAGCTATCAATAGTGATATATGTGTTTTGTTTAGAATATCCACAGAAGTTATGTGGCTAGTAAATAGCTAGGCAGAGGAGGGGGAATTTTCAAAGGAAGAGAAATAGAATATAGTGCTATAACGAGACACAGGGAAAATTAGCATAGAATATTCCATATATATATATAGACACACACTCACACACACATGTGCATGTGTAACATCCATTAGACCTCCAAACATCACAGGTTACTTCTGCTATTATTGGTGGTCACCTTCCACAGGATAATGATAAGACGCTACTGCTGAAGTCAACACAGATTTATATCATTGAACATGAAAAAAGCAAGCCAGTGTTTAAATAGAAGCTTCACTACTTTATGACAAGTATTCACCATTCTGGAATGTAGTATACATGTTACTGAGGAAGAAAAAATAATCATAAATTTCACCCAGGTATAAAGCCTGATATTGATCTATAATAGCAACATTTCAAGAAGATATACCCATCGATACAATAATGGCACAAATGTTATGGTAGTAACCAACTGTTTGGTTGCATTTAGTGCCTACTCTATGATGTGGAAACCATACCTAACACTATTAATAAGACTAAGAACCTAGGACTAAATAACTCATGAGCCTTAGGGGGAAATGTATTGCTGTTATTTGCTAAATTGACATATCAATAAAATTACTCCTAATGGCAAATTACTATGCTCATAGATCATTCCTTTGCTCATCCCTCATCAGAGAGTCTTCTTCTTGCAGTAGATGGTAATTAGCACTGAAACCCACAACTGGTCAATGTACAGTGAGTTAGAGATTTGGAGCACTCAACACTCAATTCTAAATGAGGTGTCTCTATCAGTCCTCTCTCTCAAGCATCAAAGATCTGTGTGAAAGAGAAGAAGATCATAAAAGACAGAGGTGGTAGATGACTCCAAAAAACAGTGTGTTCCAGACACAGCAGGGCTGAATCACATATTCACTCTCAGAAACTATGACAGCATTCATGTGACTGTACAAATTTAAGCCAGACAATATCCTAACACAGAAAATAGGAAGTAAATACAAAGTCACACTCCTATTCAAGAAACTTTGCAATTCATGGCTGTTGGGAAGGAGAAAACCCATTTTCTTCAGTGGAGGGACACTAGGTTTATCAACACTTCAGGGCAGACCTCATGTTTAGAAGTAGTGGCCAGCTGGGCAGTGGTGGCGCACGCCTTTAATCCCAGCCCTTGGGAGACAGAGGCAGGCGGATTTCTGAGTTCGAGGCCAGCCTGGTCTACAGAATGAGTTCCAGGACAGTCAGGGCTACACAGAGAAACCCCGTCTCGGAAAAAAAAAAGAAAAGAAGAAGTAGTGGCCAAGACAGAATAAACCCCATGTTTATTTGGTTCTGTCCATGAGTGTGTGTGTGTGTGTGTGTGTGTGTGTGTGTGTGTGTGTGTGTGTTTGCTTGATTGCTTTTTTCAAGAGAGAGAAAAGAACATGCAGTTGGGTAACATAATTCACAGTAAGCAATGGGGATACTAGGGTACTCAACTATAGTTGAGTAAGTAGGTAAAGGGTCAGATCTAGGAGGAGCTAAGGGAAGGAGGAAATATGATCAAAATATACTGCATATAATTTCTTTAAAGAATATTTTTAAAGCTCAAATTTTGCGTGCTTATTTCCTAGATGCTGAGGGTCTTTGGGGATGCTGAGGGACATTTCAGAGGTTGTGCTTAGCTGGAGGAAGTATGTCATTAGGACAAGCCTTTGAAGCTAGGCTCACTCCTAGTTCCTGGAATGCTACATCTGCTACCTGTCTTCTACAATATGAACTGTTCCTGCCACACTGGGCTGATCCACTTGGAACTTAAAAAACTGAATTCAGCATCTTCCCTGATATGTCTGTCTTCTGTCTGGTATTTTGGTCACAGTAATGGTTGTACGATCATTTAGAATATACTAAAAATCCTTCTGTTTCATGTTTGTATGTGTGCATGTATATTTGTGTCTGTACCCACATGTGTGTTCAGTTGTGCATGAATGTGTGTGCACATGTGTGGAGGCATGACAATAGTCTTTGGGTTCATTTAACATGCACTATCTAATTTGTTTATTGAGACTGTTTTTCTTAGTAGGCTAGATTACTAGCCAGCAAGCCCAAGGAATCTGTCTGTCTCTGCTTCCTTAATTTAAAGCATGAGACTCTGTGTTCAGCTTATTTACACAGACTGTAGACATGCGTCCTTGTGCTGGAGAGTCAAACACTTTCCAACTGAACCATCTCCCCAGTCCCTATTTTATATCTTAAATGAAAAGTTTGTGGTCTGTTGATATCTTAATAAAATGTTCTAAAACTGGAAAAGGAAAAAAATTGAGAGGGACTTTTCAGGTTGGCAGAGCTCAAGGACACATAGGCTAAGGTTGGGGTGTTGAGCAAGTGAGCTCCTATTGGGAGGTTCTAGTATGAGTCCTCTCTTGAGCACACTCAAGCTGTTGACAAGATCCTGATCCCTGTGGATATAGGATAAGGGTCTTCCTTTCAGTGTTGGTGGACACATTGGCTACCCTTGGTCCTGTAGACATCTAATGCCCTTGAACATGCTATATGTTCCACAAGCCAGCAACAAGGTTTGAACACTTGTCACACATGGACCTACCTTCCCTATCACCACACTTCTCCTCCTCTTCCCCTCTCTTTCCCTCCATCAGACAGAGATCTCTGGCCTGAGGTAGTATCATGTAGCTATGCACATTCCGATAGTCTACCATAAACTATACTTGAACTTGAATTTTCATTCACATCTGTAGTCCCTCTAGTCATTTAACAAAGTACAGTCACACAGTCCCAGTCCCTGAGACTAGGATGTGAGCACCGAGTACTTATTATTTTCCCATGCCAAGGGTTTATAAAAGTATACTCCAAAGTATTTTTGACACAGCTGTGCTAGGCCCTATTCCAAGCTCCAGGAAGCCAGGCAGTCAAACAAAGAAACTCTGCTCCCTTTGTGGAATTCACAGTGTAATGGGTGGGTGCAAGAGAAAACAAGGTCAATACAATCCATCACTTGTGGCATTGGTGATATCTAACATCTTAGACTTGTGGAATGGGTTAAAGCCATGTACAGAGCTCAGCCCCATGCTAACAGGAATTTATTTTCAATCCTTAAAATACTCATATATGATTGAGATTTTTTAACTCAAATTTACAAATGAGGGTAAAATAGCAACATTGTGGTGAAGTCAATATGTGGTTGGTGTAGTGGTTTGACTAAAAATGGCCCCCACAGGCTCAAGTATTTGAGTGTTTAGTCACCAGGGAGAGCCACTGTTTGAAAGGATTAGGAGGTGTGGCCTTGTTAGAGCAAGTATGTCACTGAGGGAGGTAGGCTTTGAATATTCAAAAACCCATGCCAAGCCCAGGGTGTCCTGCTGCCTATGGCTCAAGATACAGCTTTCAGCTACTGCTCCAGAGCCTGTCTGCCTGCATGCGCTGTGCTCCCTTCTTGATAGTAATGGACTAAACCTCTAAAACCGTAAGCCATTCCCCAAGTAAATGATTTATTAGATTTGCTGTGGTCATGGTGTCTCTTCACAGCAGTAGAACAGTGGCTACAGTTCTAGCCAGAGCACTGAGCTTTATGTAAAAGACCCTTAGCTACACACGTACAGAGAGGGAGCGGGCAGACATAGCTAGAGACAGAGAAAGCTTGTGTGATATTTTATTATCCTTCCACGTATCTCCTCAAGTATTAAGAGAACTTGTACTTAGAAGGGAAGGCAGGGATTCTTTAGAGCAATGCTGCAGACATTTGTGACTGGATGTGTGAGTATATGTCACTAGTATTCTCCTGACTGTTAGGGTGATTGACAGCATCCCTGTCTCTACTCTCTATACACCAATAGACCTCCCTTGAAGACAGAGAAACCGGCATCTCCAGTCCTTGACAAGTGTCCAGTGTATGATCAAATTACTCTTGGCCACAAACCATTGCTGTAAGGTAATTCAAAGATAATGTTAATGTTTACCCATAGTATCATAATGTAGCTGTTAGCAAGATATTTGGATTAAATATTATGGTATAATGACAAGCATTGCAAGCTTTAGATTGCGGTATTCTCATTATTTTGTTTAGTCTATGTACTTTTATTATGAAGCAGCCATAGGAAGATTGGTTGAACAAGTAGCTGAACCTAATTTGAAACGGAAAATAGACCATAGGTACACTTCTAGATTGTTACACAATTATATTTTGAAATCTATTAAGTGTAAATGCTGTCGGAGTACATTTTGAGACAAAAATCAACAATGTATTTGTATGCCAAAGTTCTACAAAGTCGGTTCATTCCTAAATACCTTATTTTTTGGTGATGACAATGAAAAATATTATTTTAAAATGACTGTGAATCTACTAAGGATTCATAGAATTCAGGCAAGTATCCCTCCTGGGAGATTGGAGACCAAACACATAGGATCACCCCACCAGTGCTCCCAGGCAATGTAGAACAGAGCACAACCATCAGAGATACAGGAAGAATTTCCTGGCGAGGAATCCAGGACCCTTCTTGGATGACAAGGATACTTTCTACATCCCTTCGAGGGTAACTAACCATATTGACAATTTTTTCTTTAAAAAATACGTAGTTAAAATCATTAATTTTGCTATTGTTAAATTTCATTCCAATAAAAATGAACATTCATTTTTGATAAGAGACAGCAATATCATTAAAAAAAAATAAAGATATTACTCTTAGCCTGTGATTGGCATAAATGGATCCTGCATCTGCAGAAAAGTACTTCAGAGATTTGATGGTAGACATGGCTGTATTTGCTTGCTTGATCAGCTTTGTTGAGATAGAATTCATAGAGAATTAAACTAGACAGACAGACATGAGAGGAAAATAAGAAGTCTTGAGAAAGTCTGGGTAGGGGGAGTCATTACAACAAAAGGTCTCCTGTAACTCGGAAGTGAAAAGAAGGCTGGGGACAGGCAGAAAGGAGAGAGGGGAATGGGGAGGAGATGAAGGAGTGAATGGGGAGGAGAAACACTAATTTTTTTTTGAAAATTCCATAATTAAGCCTAATTCTTTATAAGCTAAAGAAGAATGAGATTTTTAAAATTATATAAAAATTGTGCTCATATAATGAATAGCCTGATAGTTGATTGCCACTTGTAGACACATGCCAAATAACCACAATCAACCTTAGAGTAGTGTCTTCACTTTATAACAATAAATAACAACCCTGTGACACATTCCCATACACAATAGCCTCAAAGGAAAGAAAATATCTAGGACTAACTTTATCAAGGAAGAGAAGAAATTCTACAATAAAAACTTTAAACCATTGAAGAGAGAAAGACTCTAGAAAATGGTAAGACATACCACCATCGTGGGTTGGTAGAATCAATATTGTGAAAATGACCGTTTTATTAACAGCTATTTAAAGATTAATTACAATCCTGATGGAAATCCGCATCTCATTATCCACAGAAATAGAAAAATCTATGCTGAAATTCATATGGACCCACAAGAGAGCCTACATAGCCCAAATAATCCCTAAGAAAACTAGCAATGCTGAAGGGATCACAATTCCAGACGTTGAGATATACTACAGAGTCATGGTAATAAAACCAATATGGTACTAGCACCAAATCAAACATGTAGACCAATGGAACAAATTTGAAAACATGAGTACACATAACTTCAGACATTTACTATTTGACAAAGATGCCAAAAACATAAGCTGTAGAGAAGATAGCACCTTCACTAAATGGTGCTGGGGAAACTTAGAGTCTACCTGTAGAAGAATGAAATTAAACACGTCTATCCCATAGCAAAAATCTAACTCCAAATGAATAAAAGACCAACATGAGACACGAAACAGAGATTGCTAGAAGAAAACATAAGCATGTGGCAGGTGTAGCACATGATAGAGGTGAAGGACAAGATTTCCTGAATACAATTCCATTTGCCCAGGAATCAAGGCCAACAAGTGACAAGCAGAACTTCATAAGACTAAAATGCTTCTGCACAGCTAAATAAATAATCAGCTAGGTGAAGAAGAAGCCCACAGAACAGGACAGAATCTTTGTCAGCTATACATCCAACACAGGATTAATAACCATAATATATAAAGAACTTGAAACGATAAAATATAATGACCCATTTGAAAAAAAATGCTCCTTGGGTCTGAATAGAGTTCTCAGAAGAGAAAAAAGTGACTAGGAAATATCTCAAAAAGTGTTCATCATCGTAATAACTGCAGAACCCAGGGAAGTAAACAGGGACCATTACTGGGGAAGGAGCTGTAGGATTGAAACCTGGAGGTCTCTCCCCCATCCACTGTGGCAGGCTTATTGTTGTTGTCTTTGGTCAACTCATGCTTAGGCAGCCGTGTTGGTGAGATTTTACAGGTATAACTTCTGACATGTCTAGAGGACACAGTCTCACAGCAAACTTCCTGGTCCTCTGGTTCCTACTGTTAGATTTCTGAGCCAGCTTAAACGGGCAGAAAAGAGGGTGGAGTCTGACCCCAACCATCACAACTGTTCATTTCAAACGGTAAGGGGCAGACACGGTGGGAAAGGGGTGTGTGCCAAAGGGGGAGGGAGATACTTAGATTTTACGTGGGGTGTCTGAAGGATGAGAAGGTGATGCAGCTTCAGGGCTCTACATGCCAGTCCATAGCCTCTCCCTCCTGGAATTGTCTAAACAAGGACATTTTTTACTGTTAGACACTGTCCTGCCCTGCTATCAGGAGGCGGGTGATCGTGGGTTTGCTGAGATCGGCATTGGCAGTGAGGAGAAGGGCCTGGAGTTTCCACACAGAGCTTTGGTCAGGGTCTGGAATGGTTTGTTCAAGGTTTATTCTGGCACTTAAAATCTTTTGTCCCTACTTCTATAATGATCCTTGAGCCTTGGGTGGGGAGTTATTTGTGGATATATTCATTAGAGCTCTCTCCCCTTCCCCACGTCTTTGATCAGATCACTTGTACCCTGCTATTACATCCTGCTTGGTACATTCTCTAGCCAATGAAGGAAAATGCAAATCCAGTGTCTCTTCATGACCCTGTCCTTAGAAAGCCCCATGAAGGCACTGTGGCATGATGTGCCTGCCGCTGGTGGATCTTTAAGAAGATGCCCTATCTTCTCGGAGCCACCTTCCTATCCATTGAAAGCTATTCCATGCCAAGAGTTCAAGCATCTCCCAAGGATAAAGTGCAAGATGACACGTCACTGTGACCTGAGGGTCATTGCCAATGCTATCTCCTGACAGAGCCCATTTACACCTTTAAGAAACTACCCTCTTCCCAAAAGCAGGTACCCAAGCCCACACACAGTGCCTCAAACACAGAAAGAATGCTGTTTGTCACCAGTGCTCTGCTCTGAGCATCCAACAGCTTGATCATAGTCTCAAGCCAGGAATCCACTTCGTCCCTCAGGCTTGCAGTACTGGCTGTACACACACACTCACCCAGGAAAAACTCAGAGTTCTATTAGTGGAATTGTTAGTGGAATCTTAAGGCCCTGGTAGCCTTAAGAAGCATCTTCAACACCAACTGAGGGACAGGTAATAGTAAAGAGGAGAGGAAGGAGATTTATTCAGTGTGCACATTGGGAAGGTCCAGTAACATCCTCTAAGTCGATCAGCAAGGTACCAACATGTGGCTTTTGTTTCAATAAAAAGCAAGGAGCTGTGTATGCATAAGTAAGGAATCCTGGTCCTCTACCTATCATTAGTCCATCATTCTCTCTGCTTATGTCTGTCTTGTGATCTAAGCAAAGAATAGAATCTCTTCCTGGTAGATGAATTCATTTGGCTGCTACCAGGCCATCCTTTCCTTTCTTCCAGCATGAGATTCTTGGGAGGTTCCAATCCCTTGAGGACCATCTTTCAGCAAACCATAGGGAGGACCGCACATGTGTCTCTTTATGCCAGCCATAGGGAGGACCGCACATGTGTCTCTTTATGGTAGCCCTAGGGAGGACCGCACATGTGTCTCTTTAGGATGTCCTCACGCCTGCTCTGACCGTGTCTGCTGGCTACAGTGCTACAGTACCAGCATCTCTTCAGAAGCTCTAGTCTAGATGTCTAACAAGTGACTGGATGCATGGATCCCATGAGCAGAATGAACTGACTATTCCTGATCAAGTCTGAAGAGCCGTATCATAACCCAGCACTGCCTTGGCGAAATTGCAGATGAACAGGACATGTGGGGAAGGCATAGGGAGACA
>JADRCH010000107.1:2183708-2196427 GCA_019843965.1 Rhynchomys soricoides | reverse complement strand
AGAGAGAGAGAGAGAGAGAGAGAGAGAGAGAGAGAGAGAGAGAGAACCATTCCTGGTGGAGACTGCAGACCTGTCCAACTCACTCAGGGACTTTTAGGACCTGTCTCATTTGTGGATCACACGCTACCTATAATTATCTGGAAATTGTACACTAAAATTGCTTCAAATTTGCCCTAAATGAAGTGCAGATAATTGTTGTAATTAGAAAGGAGATGCAGCCTAGGAAAGCTACAGATAAAAGTAAGATGAAATAGTGTTGATGTTGAGTGACTAGACAGAAGCTGGGTTCAGACGTAATTCTGGTTTTTGAGTGCCCTTTGGAAGATGAAGTATTAAAATACCCAGGTCATTAATTAAGCCATCTGCCTCCCTCTGGCACTGTGAGTTTGCATAGACACTCATGCTTACTGCATTAAGGTAAAATGTTCCTTAGAGGAAGGGCATTTAAGAGAATGGGAAGTCACATCGCTATCTAGTTATGCTGAATTTATCTGATCTTTGGAGTTCGGTCCCCTTCTCTACCTCCCATTTTAAAGAATCACTGTCATTTACTGACTGAGGAAACCACAAAGCAAGTTGACATTTTCATTAAAGGAACAAGAGTAAATTATCATGCCTGTGACATTCATCTCACAGACATTATTTACTGACCTTCCACTGTGAAAGTCCGAGCCTAGCCCCCCCTCTCCCACCATCTTTTGGAAATCTCAGATAAAGAAAGATAAGGACAAGAGAAGGCTAAGATCCAAAATGTAAAATCCTGGGCTGAGGGGGAAGCTCAGTTTGGACAGCACTTGCTTTGCAAACACAAAAATCCGCCCACAATGAAGTTGGACGTGGCAGCACGCGCTAGGAGTCCCAGCACTAGGGAAGGAGACACAGGCAGATCCAGAGGGCTTTTGGTTGCCAGCATGGCATACTTGGTGAGTTCCAGGCCAGTGAAAGATTCTGTCTCAAACAGCAAAGCAGGTGCCTCCTAAGAAGTGACATCTGAGCTCATTTTCTACCCTACATGTGCACACATGGATACACACACAAGAGAACAGAAACAAAATCCAAAACTCCGAGAAATTGGAATGTCAGTGTCCTAGAATATACAGCCACTGTAGGATTTTAGCTTCCAGCATGCACACACGAATTTCGAAACCCTCACATGCTCTTCTCAGTTCACTTCTAGTCAAGAGCTGTGATTTCCTTAAATTACTCTTCTGAGGTAGAGATTTGCTTCTGCCTTGGGAAGGGAGGACCTGCCATTGTCTGCTGCCTGCAGGGTGCCAAGGGTGAAGAGCTTTCCCACTGTCCTTTAGAGCCTTTGTCCACAGCCCTACAGCCCTGCTGCACAAACAGGCTGCTGTCCCTGCAGCTCAGGAGAAAACCCACCCAAGTGGCTGAACAAAGGCCTTGTTTCTCACATCTATTGTCAGCCTGGCAAGCCTGTGTGCTAACCCAGAGGGGCCTGCCCACTACCCTGTCCTCTTGCCCAGGTGGAGGGGTGGCCCTGTGTTTCCAGGAGAGCCTGAGAAGAGTGACTTGACCTTCTCCTGCTCTCCCCACCTGCCAACCCCCAGGAAGAGTCAGTCCCAGCAGGGTGATCTCAGCTGTAGAAACTAAAGAGAAAGAGACACAAGAACAAGGGAGTAAGCTGTAACAGAATGTTGGCTTACTGGGGCCATGTGCAGCTACAGGATGTCCCCCTCTTCCCTGGAAGGCACTTCAAGAATGGGTGAAACGAAATTTAAGGAAAAAAAAAGTTCTAAAATGAAAGACAGGCCATCTCCGGAGCAAGTGTCTCAGGATAGCCAGAACATGACACAGCAAGATGCCCTCAAAGAGCAGAAAAGAAACAGAGGAAAAAAACCTTGAAAACCCTGAAGTTTCCAGAAGCTCAGCACCCCCATCCAGTATTTCATGTCGAGGTGCAAGGGGGCATATCAGTCTCTCAGAGACAATGTCCTGCAGGGCAGCGTAATAACATGCTGTCCCCAAACAGGGAAAGTGTCCGCAAGCTCATCCCCAGAAAATATCTTTCAAAGAAGAAAAAAGATCTGTAGTTTCACTCTCCACTCCTCAAATCCTCCATCCCTGCTACCCCCTAAAGTTGAGAGACCCCATTTCCAGAAGCTCTGCTGTACTGGAAATCTGAAGAGTCAGCACAAACTACTATAGAGCTTGCCTAGTTTGTATGAGGCTCTGGTATCCAGCCTCAGTAAAGAAAGGTGGGAAATGAAGGAGCAGGGTAGAAAGATGGAAATGTAGACAGGAACAGGAACACACATATACATAGGGGGAAGAGGGAGGGAGGGAGAGAGAGACAGAAATAAAGCAGAGAGAAAAAAAAGAGGTACTGGAAAGAGTGACCGTTAAAGGCCAGAGGCAAGAAGATGGGGGAATTTTCTTGGAGTTTGAGCTGAGGTTATGTGAGGTTATAATGAATCTGTACCGTGCTCATGGGAACATCCTATGCTGATATTTCTCCAGAAGTGGATCTGGAGTGGCAACAAATGTGAGAAGGAACACCGGGATGCCACGACCTCATTTCTAGAGAATATTAGAATGAGTGATGTCTCCACACCTCAGAGGTTTTTCTGAAGACAAGTAGCATTGCTGGTCTTTATTTATATATGCATAATCTTGACCATGCTGACCTGTGCAGCAGGCTTTCCTGCCGAGCTGTAAGCTCCTGACTCCATTACAGAAGGAGCTTTAGCAATAAAAACTCCTTGTCATGCAGTTGTACCCAAGTGCTCAGCTGCCATGAGTCCCCTGGTTTCCCAATTCAGTTCTTCCTGCATTAATCAGGAGAGACAACTTGGCCACCCTCTCTCAGCATTCACCAGACTGGATCAGATGCATATACAATAGATTTAATGAAGAAAATACAAAGTAAGAAGAGGCAGAGATGCATTAGGGAAATGAGATCAGGAATGGCAACCAGGCAGAGAGCAGAGCTCCTTTAACAGCTAGTGAGTGAGTGGTTGGGTGGGTGGGTGGGTGGGTGGGTGGGTTGGGTGTTTGGGTGGGTGGGTGGTTAGTTGGGTGGGTGGTTGGATGGTTGGTTGGTTGGGTGAGTGAGTGATTGCTTGGTTGATTGTGAGCCTAAGCCTTAATGGCGGAGCCATCTCTCCAATTCTTTTTTTTTTAAAAGACATCACATCACTTCCAGAAGCTGAGTATCAAAAATGTGTCAGCCTGTTTTATGACTTTGCAAATCCAGGCATCAGCTGAGAAGGGTAATCACTATGACAGTGCAGACCATCGTTTTTGTTGCCCTGGTGCAGTTTTGCTCCTCCTCTTCATCTTTGTCTGCAGAGCGACATGAGCACTAGCTTACGCATCTCTGTCTAGATCTCATCTGCCTTCCACAATTTATGTTTGTCTTTTTCTCAACCAAACTCACATGTGAGCTCGTGTGTATGCATTATGTCCTGCTTAGGATTGTCAGACTCCTGACTCTGTCACATCTCTTCGTTGTTAGGCTCTGCTTGGTTAGTTGTCTACTCTGAACTTTTCATCTGGATTTAGACGTAAGCTGACTTGAAGCACGTTTGAAAATGAACCATTAGATGGTATTTCTTACAAAAATAGGAGGGCAGGAGAGAGACAGAGACAGAGAGACACAGAGACGGGGAAGAGAAGAGCTGATCTAAAGTGTAACTGGTGATTTCAGCGTCTCCCCTTTTCAGAATCCCAATTCCAGAAGATCAGCAAGCATGTGGGGAGGGAACGGGTGTTGCTGACAGCCTGGGGCACAGAACATCTTATCAGCACAGACTGCACACGTGGCTCTGGTGCACATGAAAACTGATCAAAATGGGCTGTGTCCTCATTCACCAAACTAAGACGTGTAAGAGGAGTGGTCTCATTTCTGCTAGAGGACTGTGGCAGAAATAACATAACCATGCTGGTATATAGTCCAAATATTTGGAAATTCATTTTCTGCTACAAAGTCCAATGAAGGAACCACTAATGGACTTAGGCAATGGTTTTAACTGAAGATCGAACATGATGAGATTGATATATTAGACTCATCAACATTAGAAGATTAAAAACATCCCTCTTTAAAGGCATCAGGACTAAAATGAGATGACAGGCTGAGTGAAAGAAAATATTTGCACAGTAACACCTGAGAAAAGCTCATCAAGAATACATATAAACAGGGGAAGAATCCTGACGGATCTATCATTGAGCAATCTCATTATAAGGGACATACAGATTTCAATGGCAGTTCACCAAAGGGGTGGAATAAATGCTGGTGCATGGTCAACCATTGCTCACCATTACTTGGAAGAAAATACAGTGTCCTTGCTCTATGCAATTCTGAGCCTGGCCTTTAAACAAAGATACGTAAAACGAAATCAAGTGGTGCATTCATGTTAGCTACAATTTGAATATGTTACAGTTAGGGATACAGATTGGTCCAACAACTTTGGAAAATAGCATGAAAGCTCCTTTAAAAGCTAAACACAAAGCTGATGTAGCTCAGTTGGTAAGGTACTGCCTACGGTGCTTGAAGCCCTGGGTTCCATTCCCAGTGCTGCATGTGCCTCTTATGGCCATGCATGCCTGTAATACCATGCACTTCTGTAAGAAGTTCAAGGTATGTGGTTTTAAGCTACATAGTGAATCTGAGGTCTGCCTGGACCACATAAGAACCTGTGCCTCAAACAGGAAACTAACTGCAGCATCTGCATCTAGATATGTCATTCAAGAGAAATAAAAACACATGTGAAATAAAGACCTGTAAGTAAATGTTTGTGCCACCAGTAAATCCCTGGTGGCAATGCAAGGGAACTTCTTGCATCTTTATAGACCAGTTTCTGGGTGTGGCCAGAGGTAGGTCAGCAGCAGCTCTAGAGAAGCAGAAGGATCAATGGTTAAAGAAAGTGTGAATTCTCCTACTTAATTTCCCTTTTTTCTCTTTATAATAAGTTATTCTACCTCCCTTTCCTGGGAAGATGTCTCCTTCTCCTTTGCCCCTTGCTAGATACCTAACCTCTGTGAATATTCTAAATAATTCAAACATATTTAAAGCTTAAGGGTTGGTGAACATTTAGGCTATGTTTCTTTGTTTGTTTGTTTGTTTTACTGGCTATTGTGAATAGAGCAGCAGCTGACAAGGTGGACAGCTACCACTATCGTAGGACATGGAGTCCTCTGGGTATACAGCCAAGAGTGTTTACCTGGACCCCGTAGGAGATTACTGTCAGCCTTCTGTGAAACCTCCATGGTGGCTGGACTTTTCTGCACTCCCACCCACAAGGAGTATGTGTTCCCTTCGCCTGCATCCTCACCAGCGTGTTTAGTCGTTTGTTTCATTGATCTTGACAACTTTGTCCAGGGAAATATGGAATCTCAGAGTACTATTAGTTTGCATACAGATGCTGAACATTTTTTAAGTGTTCTCAGTCTTTTGAGAACGTTTTTGAGTTCTGTACCCTGTTTACAAACCCCAGGACCTACAACAGTGACCTGCCTGAAAGATATATTGGTCTAACAGTGACACAAATGTTGTGGGAGTAGTCGGCCATTTTGTGGATTTAAGGCTCACTCCATGACATGGAGACCATATCTGATACTGTTAATAAGGCTAAGAACCAGAGACTAGTATGAGCAATGGGGGAACCTTCTACCCCCCATTACATCATAGTGCTGTATGAACATAGCAATAAAATGACTTCTAATGGTATATTGCTCTATCCACAGATCATTCCACCCTCAGTCCTCGTTAGAGAAGCTTCCGCTTATGGTAGATGGCAATTAACAAAGAGATCCACACCCGGACAGCGTACAAAGATCGGGAGAACCTGGAACACTCATCCCTAAATGGGATGTCTTCATCAAACCCCTCCCTTCAAGACTGGGGACTGTATGTGGAAGAGAAGGAAGAAGAAATGTTGTAAGAGCTAGAAGTAGTGGGTGACTTCAGGGAAGCAGTATCTTTCAAATACACAAGGATGATACACATATGACCTTAGAGTGTGCCAGCACACACAGGACCTGCACAGGTTTAAGCCAGACCAAGTCCCAGCACTGAGAAGGGGAAGTAGACACAACGCTTCCCTGCCCCCAGCCAAAATGATATTTGCAACTGATAGCTGCTGGGAGGTGGAAACCAGTGTTCTCCAGTGGGCAGTCACTGGGGATATCAACCACACTCCTCCGTGGCAGCCCTGTGCCCTAGAGTAGTTGGCCAACACAAAATGAACTCTATGTTTTTTGCTTTGGGTTTTTTGTTTTGTTTTATTTTTTATTGATTTCCTTTCTTTCATTTGTTTTGATGTCTTTGGATGTTTTATTGTTCTGTTTTTCTTGGAAGTTTTGTTTGTTTGTTTTTTTAAAGAAAATTAGGAAGAGAGAACATGAACCTGGGTGGGTAGGATGTGGGATCAGTTAGGGAGAGAAAGTAATGTGATCGAAAGGTATGGAAAAAATTGAATTAAAAAAAATAATGATTTTCAAGCAGTACTTCATGTGAGAGCTGTGACCTAAATAAAATTAATAAAATGACCCCCCAAAAAATGTTTTAAAAGTGTGAAGGAGCCACGTGTAGTATCTCGTGTCTTTAATCCCAGCATTTGAGAGGCATGGGCAGGTGGATCTCTGTGAGTGCAAGGCCAATTGAGTCTACACAGTGAATTTCAGGACAGGCAGGCTGCATAGTGAGACTTTGTCTTGAAGACAGACAGACAGACAGTGTGAAGCAGCTGTATGGGAGGACGGCAGACTCAGCATGGGAGACTTAGGATTCTACTGAAGATTGTCTTTGACTCCTGGTCTTGGTTAAAATGAGATCCCTGGGCAGCTGTTTCTTGGTTAACATGATTAGATATTTGAATAGTAATGAGATGACTCTCTGGGAACATTATTGTGGGGTATCTACCAGAAATGACTACTCACACATAGGTTTATGCCAATAGAAGGTTTTTATTAGACATTTGGCGATTACACTGAATGTTCGGAATCAAGTGTAGCCCTGAGCCTTTCTAAGGGTGAGCTTTTAAGCACGAAAACCATATCCAGGGTTGGCATATTTTAGGTAACAAGAACAGTTGTCCAGAAATGGAACTATAGAAGATAGAAAGCAAGATTATTACATTTAGAGACTTTCTTGGAACTATGGACATTGATGGATTAAGACTTTGTTTTCATTTTGGTCAGTCGTGCTTTCTTCATGCTGAATTGTATGACCTGAATAGTACTCTCATCATGGAGTCAGTTGTGCTAAGGGCTGGGACCCTTACAGACTTATCTGGCCTACGATACAGCTTATCTGGCCAAACATTTCACAAAATAATAGCACAATACCCCTTAAAGTGGCATCATTCAATAATAGTTCCTCAAGCTTTAGTGTTAGTTCCACATTGTTGCCTATCACTGAGTTCACAAAATAGAAGTGCCTAAACTGTGCATCAAGTGTCACTGCACTGACATAGGCTCAGCACACTGCTATGGAAAGCTGTGTCTCGGGCCTGCTACCTGCCAAAGCATTGGTTTCTTGTTCCTAAATGAGGCTTACTTTGAGCAATATAAAATTTAGATTGCTTCATAAATGGAGCATGCCCAAAAATGTTACTGTTTATATTCAAAATTACCACTCTTAAGATGAAAAAATTGTAAAGAGGGAGCAAAATAAAATCTTACTTGCACTTCTTCTTAGATGAATTACTTAGGAATAAATCACTGTCTTTAAAGAATGGTTCACACAAGAAGGCTATAACGTATTCAGGTGAAGGCTCCAGAGGCTTAATGGAGTTGAACCATGATAATCACCTCACTTCAGTAGCTGACTTTCTGGACAGCTATCATCTCTCTTACCCTAATTTTGGAAAATCAAGTGACAGAAAAGCTAACTAAAATGTAGACCTCAGAGTAGGCACTCCCAGACAGTGGTAAGGAAGACTCAGCCCCCATGGCAAGAAGACTGATCTTTGCTAGGTAAGCCATGCTTTTTCCTCACTGACCAGTAGCCACTGACTATCAGCTGAATTCCTTACCAGAAGCCCCTCAATTTACCTTTCTGAATACAAGCCTGGAAGAAATTTTTATCAATGTTGTCTTCATTTAAGAAAAAAATGACAGAATTGACCCGTGCTGGACTTTGAAAAATTACACGTGCAATTTCCCAGAAAATGAGGTTGTTTAAAAATTTACATATGCAGAATTTAACAAAAATATGTCTTTCAAAACAAGATTTTTTTTAAAAAGGTATGCACATCTGAAGACAATGAAAGAACATACAAATCCCACCCTTAGAACAAGATCACTACCAATTAGACATGGTCTGTAGACAACCACTTCTATCAACACACAGGCATGAAGGGCATGGTGGACACCCCTGCTTTCCCAGGAGTGACTCTATTTGCCTATTTGTCTGTTTCTGTTTCAGTGTGCTTCTGAGTAAACCAGTGAAGCTCTGGGACCAAGGCTTCAGCCTCAATGCACATGGGGTACTGCCTGAGAGGCCCCTGGGGGCCATGATGATGCTATATGTATTTCTTGTAGAGTCAGGAAATCATGAGAACACAGCAAGAGAAGTAAGATGACCACTGAGAGGCTGGTAGAGTATCAAAGCTGACTGTCTGCTCTGGGGTCATTCTCCTTTAGACTTGAGGACGTCAGTCTTGGGTCATTCTGTTTGTTATTTCTTCCACAGCCATGGAAGTTACTAGAACATATAAATGTGAGCTGGACTACTTGCTCACAACAAGCTGTCAGCATGGCCACTAGAGCTGTGTCCTTAAATAGATGTGAACATAGTTGATCCTCACAGTCAGGTAGGGAATGCAACAAATACTGTAGTTAAATATGGCCATCAGAAAGAAGCATTGTCTGGTGTGCCAGTTTGCTCCCTATTGCTGTGATAAACACCATGGCCAAAGTAATATGGGAGAGAAGGGCTTGTTTCGTCTTGAAGCTTACAGTCTATCCTCCAGGGAAGGTGAGGCAGGAACTCAGGACCCAAGGAGGTCAAACCTGAAGCAAAGACCATGGAGAAATGTTGTATACTATCTTGTTCAGTCTGCTTCCTTACACAACCCAGGACAACCTGCCTGGGGTTGGTGCTGTCCACAGTAAGTTGAGACCTCCTATATCAATTAGCAATAAAAAAAATGATTGATAGACATTGCCATGGGCCAGTTTGAATGGGACAATTCTTCAGTTGAGGCTTCATTTTTCCGTATGACTCAAGGTTTGTGTCAAGTTGATAGCTAAAGATAACTATGGTATCTATGCCTTCTTCAGTCTGCAAGCATAGTCAGGCAATTTATCGAAATATATTGGATGTGTATGTATAATGGGGTTCATTTGTGTGTGTGTGTGTGTGTGTGTATACTTATGGGTGCACATTGTGTACATGCAAGTCTCTCTCTCTCTCTCTCTCTGTGTGTGTGTGTGTGTGTGTGTGTGTGTGTGTGTGTGTTTGATGTAAAGGCCAGAGGTCAACCTCAAGTGCCTTCTGTAATTGCTTTCCACCTTCTCTTGAGACAAGATCTCTTACTAAACATTGAACTTACCAAGTGGGTTAGACTAGCAGCTCCCCAGAGCTGAGATAACAAGAACATGGTGCCTGACCATCTTCTTACTTGCCTATGGAGTATAGCAGAAATCATGAGGAGTTTGTTTGATATTATTTAGTAGAATGATGGCAGTATGTTCTTCCCTAGGGCCCATGACCTGCCTAGCCAGAGATTATTGATCTCATAGTGGTTCCTTGTGGATATTCTATTTTGTAGATCAGGCCTTAAATTCACCAAAAAGTGGTTAGTTACTTCCACAACAAGGGTGCCACTACTGCATGAGTAGGCAATCATTACTATTGTTATCAGAGTTCACAGCTGGGTGACTGTCTTAGTAAAGGTTTCTATTCTTGCACAAACATCATGACCAAGAAGCAAGTTGGGGAGGAAAGGGTTTATTGAGCTTACACTTCCACATTGCTGTTCATCACCAAAGGAAGTCAGGACTGGTACTCAAGCAGGTCAGGAAGCAGGAGCTCGTACAGAAGCCATGGAGGGATGTTCCTTACTGCCTTGTTTCCCCTGGCTTGCTCAGCTTGCTTTCTTATAGAACCCAGGACTACCAACCCAGGGATGGCACCACCCAAAATGGGCCCTCCCACCTTTGATCACTAATTGAGAAAATGCCTTACAGCTGGATCTCATGGAGGCATTTCCTCAAGGGAGGCTCCTTTCTCTGTGAAACTCCATCTTGTGTCAAGTTGACACACAAAATCAGCCAGTACATTTGACTCCTTGTCAACTTGACACACAAACACATCATTATTAAGCCTCAACCCTTACTTTCTTATTCATCCCCAAGATCTAAATAACTTTAAAAGTCCCACAGTCTTTGCAAATTCTTACATATGAAAATATCCATCCCTTTAAAGTATCTAATCTCTTTTAAAATTCAAAGTATTTTTTGAATTAAAAGTCTTTGGGCTCCACTAAAATACTTTCTTCCTTCAAGAGGGAAAAATATCAGGGCACAGTCACAATCAAAAGAAAAATCCAACTCTAACCATCCAATGTCTAGAATCCACTCACAATCTTTTGGATTCCTCCAAGGGCTTGAGTCACTTCTCCAGCTCTGCCCTTTCCAGATGCTTGTACTTCACTGCTGCTGCTGTTCTTGGTGGTCATCTCATGGTACTGGCATCTCCAAAACACTGCTGTCTTCCTTCCGCTGCAACTAGACTTCACCAACAGCCTCTCATTGGCTCTGTTTATGGTGCCAAGCCTCGACTCCTTTGCATGACCCCTTCAGCCCTGGGCCATCAGTTGCAACTGAGGCTGCACCTTCACCAATGGCCTTCCATGGCCCCTCATGGGGCCAAGCCTCAGCTGCTCTTCATGACCCCTTCATGCTTTCAAAACTAGTACCACCTGGGTGACTTTTACACATTACCAAATCCAGCTGTAGCATGAGGCACAACCTTGGCTATCTGTGGAACACAGCTTCTTTGTGCTCTCAGAAAATACCTTCCCAGAAGATTTCACCTCAGTGATGCTGGTCTCTTCTTAATCACCACTAATATCTTAGCTCCAGCTAACCACCATCAATCATCCCAGTAATGCAAAGGTTTTACTTTAGTAGTTCTGGTATCTTGTTAATCACAGCTGATTTTTCAGCCTCAACTAACCAAAACCACAAAGTTTTCACAATCAAAACAACAATGGCCCTGATAAAAGTTTTCAATCTCCCCTCTGAAATTTCACAATCCAGGCCTCCATCTTCTGCACTGTTCTCAATATTATCTTCCAAGCTCCTACAGAATATCCCATAGAGCTCTTAACACCTAATGTCTCTTCTAGCCCAAAGTTCCAAAGTCCTTCCACAGTCCTCCCCAAAACATGGTCAGGTTGTCACAGGAATACTCTGCTACTATTCTAGTTCCAATATGTCTTAGTCAGGGTTTCAATTCCTGCACTAAACATCATGACCAAGAAGCAAGTTGGAAAGGAAAGGGTTTATTCAGCTTACACCTCCACACTGCTGTTCATCACCAAAGGAAGTCAGGACTGGTACTCAGACAGGTCAGGAGGCAGGAGCTGATGCAGAGGCCATGGAGGGATGTTATTTACTGTCTTGCTTAACCTGACTTGCTCAGCTTGCTTTCTTATAGAACCCAAGACTACCAGCCCAGGGATGGCACCACCAACAATGGGTTGGGCCCTCCCCCCTTGATCACTAATTGAGAAAATGTCTTACAGCTGGATCTCATGGAAGCATTTCCTCAAGGGAGGCTCCTTTGTGATAAATCCAGCTTGTGTCAAGTTGACACCAAAACCAGCCAGTACAGTACATTAAAGACTACTTTTCTCTGTCAATAGTATGTATAATACCTTGCAGCATTATGAAAGCTAGCCAATAGAGATGAAGCTTCTAGATCAGTACCTGTTTCATTTATCTAATTTCTATGGCTCAATAGGTTTTTATTATCATGTTCTGAAGGCCAATCAAGAACAATGTAAATACTCTATAATGTTTTATGGTTTATAGGACCCTACTATCTAATAATTCAAGAAGAGATAACCCATCTGGGATAATGATCTTTTTAATTGCTAGTCTATAATGTCTAGTAGGGACACTGTTTCTCTCCTATAGGGTAACTATATGCAAACGTTTAGTTTTTAAATAACTGTTTTATTTTTATTTCATGTACATCAGTGTCTTGACTGCATGTATGCCTGTGTGGGAGTGTGAGTTAAAGGTTTTGGAGGTGCTATGTGGGTGCTGGAAATTGAACCCAAAACCTGGAAGAACAGTCAGTGTGCTAAATACTTAGCGATCTTTCCAGACCCTATGTAAACTATTTATATGTATGCATAGATATATTTTAGGGTGTTTCTACAGTATTAGGTTTTCATAGGACATTTTCAAAAGCTCTTAGTGTTAGCTGCACCTACCCTTGCACCCTCCCCAGCCCTTGGCTTCCATCCGCCTCATGATTTAACCCTTTCTCTTCCATTATTTCCTCTCTCCTCTCATATTACGGTATTTTATCCCCCACCTCTTGAAAGCTGCCCTTCCCCCCAGCTTCTTGCAAGTTTTCTGACCTCTATGGTTATTTCAAATAAAATGCGGTTATCTAAGGATTCAAACCTGGTGTCCATGAATGAGAAAAGACCTCTGGTGCTCGTCTCTCTGGGTTGGGTTCTCTAACTCAGGATGGTTGTTTATAGTTCCATCATGGTTGTTTATAGTTCCATCATGGT
>JADRCH010000107.1:2155906-2175316 GCA_019843965.1 Rhynchomys soricoides | reverse complement strand
GACTAATTCTTCTCTGGATCTTAAAACCAAGAGTCTTTTGCAATAAATAATAGTGTTGCCATACACCCTGGGAAAATGAATTTCTGGAGTGAAGAGAATACTCAACCCAGTGCATGAAACCCAAAGGATAAAACTCACAACAGGCCAAGGGCTCATGATACCATGGTGCGGAGGGCAGGAATCAAGGTCTACAGAATTCTAAAGGAAAGGGGAGATGTGCCTGACAAAGGACATGCTGGTAGAGCACATGCCCCAAACAGACTCACTCTCGTAGACAACCTATGACATCATCTTCTGATGAGGAACCACTCATGAGAGATGTGGTAAAACATAGGATCCAGAACAGAGGAGCCAGGGTACCTGAGGCAGTTTAGAGTTAAAAGGTCCTTGAATGACAAAGGATGTATCCATAAAAAAGACCTGTATAAGTTACCTTTCTACTGTTATGACAAGATACTATGACCAGGGCAAGTTACAGAAGGAAGAGTTATTGGGGCTTACAGTTCCAGAGATAGTCCTTCACCATACGGCAGGGCACACAGCAGAAGGCAGGCAGGCATGGCACTGGATCAGTAGTTAAAAGCTTACATCATCTGCAAGAAGACGGCAGAGTGAGGACTAATTGGACCTGGCATGAGCTTTAGAAACCTCAAAGCCCATGCCTTGTGACTCACCTCTCCCAACCAGGCCATACCTCCTAATCCTTCCCAAACAGTTCCACCATCTGCAGACTAAATATTCAAACATCTAAGTCTGTGGAGGCCGTTCTCATTCAAATACCTCACAACCTCAGAGGTTACAAAACAGAGAGGCTGACTTTAATTTGGTCTCTGAACAGCAGTCATCCTATAAATCATAAACAGTGAACCACTTGCCTTAGATGTCCTCAAGAGAGATTCAGTGCACCGGAGCGCTCACGCTCTCAGGCTTCACTTGGCCTTGTCTTTGTCTCAATCCTAGAACTGTTTTCTTATGAAATATCCATTGCCATTAGCACTCTGCCATACCTGCTTTGGCAAACGCAGCAACAAATAAGCAATTTAAGTTTCTACAAGCACGGAAATGTTCCCAGGAACTCAAAAATCTTAAATGCCTTCTGGCTGCTTCAATGTCTTCACACTGCTCTTTTAGATTTTTGTCTTGTGAATATCTGGCATGGTAGCCAAAAAAACTCATTGCCAATACCACCAACAAACAAACCACTTCTCCTGTGCATTCATTCAGGGATTTGTAGCTCCAGGCTGAGGTTTAATCTACTTGAGTTGCCTTTTATGTAGTAAAAGTTTTCCCAACACCATTACTAAGGAGAATGTCCTTTTCTATTGAGTCTTCTTGGGGGCCTTGTCATAAATTGTCTTAGTTGGGGTTTCTCTTGCTGT
This sequence comes from Rhynchomys soricoides, assembly GCA_019843965.1. Lineage (NCBI taxonomy): Eukaryota > Metazoa > Chordata > Mammalia > Rodentia > Muridae > Rhynchomys > Rhynchomys soricoides. Next base: position 2,173,937 of record JADRCH010000107.1, on the reverse strand, counting down.
GAAGAGGCACCATGGGCATAGCAACTCTTATAAAAGAAAACATTTAGTTGTGGCTGGCTTACGGTTTCAGAAGTTTAATTCTTTATCATCACAGTGGGAAGCATGGTAGCAGGCAGGCAGACATGACGCTGGAGCGGGAGCTGAGAGTTCTACATCTGGACCTGCAGGAAGAGGATGCCACACTGGGCCTGGCTTGAGCATCTGAGACCTCAAAGCCCACTCCTATTGACACATCTCCTACCAAGCCACACCTAGTCCAACAAGGCCACATCTCCTATAACTGTGCCATCCCCGTGTCTGCTACATGAACGTTCTGAGCTCTCCATTCTATTCTGCTAATCTATCTGTTTTAATGCCGATAACAGGCTGTTTTCATTACTATAGCTTTGCAGTATGCTTGAAATCAGAAGTGTGGAAATTCCATCTTTGCTTTTTTTCCTCAAGATGGATGTGGCTACGTGGTTTCTTCTCCGATTCCATATGAATTTTAATTTAGTGTGAGGAGGACACGGGAGAGAGGACATTGAGAACTTTCTGTTCTGTGAGAGGGAAAGGTCTAGAAATCTAGCAGGTTGTGAAGACAATAGCTAACAGCACACCACATAAGGCCCTGAAAGTAGCCAAGGAATTGGCTCAGCTGCTGGTCCCACCAAGAGACAACAGAGGTGACAGCTGTTGATGCTCTGATGGACTGTAGCTATTATTCCACTCGGTGTCTGGATGTCACACTGCATGTTTTATGAGTTAAATGCAACTAATGAGAGAGACATGCTTCCTCAAGTCTTACAAGCCACGGTTCCTCACCCATAGTCCCTGCCCCTAGGAATTGAACACATAAAAAATACCAAATGCAACAACGTTGTGACAAGTTTACCTGGGTGGACCAGAACCTACAGTGTTTCCATGAAGTTTCCAAGGTGGAGTGGAGTTGCTGATGTCCATAGAAGTCATCTCTCTAAATTGATAAGAACACAAGAAGCAAGGACACCAACACTGCACTTCTGAGAATGCTCTTGCCAGAGACCAGGGATGAAGAAGAGAGTTCTGCTCCTGGCTCCTTGTTGTACCTCACCTCTGCCTCAAAGCTACATCTGTGGATGTGACCCAAAGTGAGAGGACATCTTGTGTTTGGACCGGGTGGACTGGTCAGCTCATCTCCCTCCCCATGCCTTACCCTGCTTTCTGAGGCTTTCTTAAAGCCCCTAAACTAGCAGCTCCTACTCCTGGGGATGGACTCCTGCTCTCTGGGAGCTCTGCCTTCTTCCTGTCTCTTCCACCTCCAGCTAAGAGTCAGCAATAACTCTCTTTCTAAAACAACTCACCCCCTTGGCTCCCCACTTCGAATTCTCTAAATCTGAGAGGTAAGAACCCAGTGGGTACTAAGTGTAAATCTTGTGTGAGCAGGGGCTGCATATGCCCTAAGTCCTAAAATAAAGCCTCTTGGAGCCAAGAGAGGCTATAACTTTCAGAGAAACCCCAATATTTCCTATAGTAAACTGGATAGTCTCGTCCAGTGAATCCAGAACAGCGATGTTTGATCAAGTGTGTGCAGAGACTTCTCTAACAAGAGTCTGAGACAATGTTATCTCAAGCAAGACCGGATACACTGAAATCTCATGTAAAGGTCAGGTTGCCAAATCTTCCTTTCATTTTTTTCCCCAACCCTTTGAAAGGTACCTCCAAGTCTTTATCCTAGAGCAGTAGGCTACAGGATCGGAGACTCAAACTCTGGCTTCAGGGTTATCTGGAGAATGTTTCTTCTTCCTCCTGCTTTCTGATGATGGCTTCTCTGACATTCAGTGTGGGTTACTGAGGAGAATGCTTGGAATTTTAATCATTATTTCTAATGTGCTATTCACTGTCTTTGTCTCTTTAATTGCAGGCTCTGTGCCACAAAGGCTGTTTCTATAAAGATTGTTTGGCTTTCCCTGCCTATTCAAACTCCAGGTACTTGGGCAATGGGACTGTTTTGTTTGTTTTGTTCAATTGATTGGTGAAGTATTTTCTACCAGAGATTTTTTTTTTTTATTGACAGCTTTCTCTAGGATGATGGTGGTATTCAAGTTCTCCAAGGATCCTTACAGTTATCCATTGGTGTGTCTCAGCTGTGAATAGATGAGACTATCACCTACTGTACATTATTAATGAATAGTTAATTATCCATTAATTCAGGGGAAACACAGAGCCTTCCCTTGCCTATCCCCCCTTTGCAAAAATAAGATTTGTTTATTAATGCAAGCTCTTTCTCTGAGTCACTTTTCCTCGTTTCTATGCACTGAGAGACTCTCGCTTGTACTAAGCCTCAGGGGACCCCTCTGTGTACCTCTCTTTCCTTCTGTTCTTCTGCATCTCTCTTATGGCACTCTCATGTGCTCACGTCCCTGGACTCAGCCCCAAAGGCTGTTCCTGGGAACGTAGAAGAGCAGCATGCAGTCAAGATACCACTTGTTGGTCTGGTGTTGTCTAGAATCTTGGGAGGTTTCTCAGCTCCTGCTCTTACATAGTGGTATGGTGGATATGTCTGTCCCACTCCCTAAGGGGCAAACTACAAGTCAACAATCAGTTGGCAACACTATCATCCCATTATATCCCGCCACACATTCTCAGAATGAAGGTGCAGCACACAGCAGCTATGGCCTGAAGTGTTTCCAAATGGCCCGAGCAGCCCTGGCTCTCATCCTTGTAATTCACTTTGTGCTGATTTAAATGACACACTACTGATCTTTTTTTTTTTTTTGCTTGCTTGTTTATTGTCAATTAATTAATTTATTTACTTTATGTCTTGATCCCAACTTCTCCTCCCTCCTCTCCTTCTAGTCCCTCCCTTTTACCTCACCGCATCTCCCTTTCTCCTCAGAAAATGGGAGGTCTCCCATGGATATCAACCCTCCTTGGCATATCAAATTGCAGTAGGACTAGGCTCATCTTTTCCTACTGAGGCTAGACAAGGTAGCCCAGTTAGGGGAAGGATCCAACAGCAGGTAATAGAATCAGGGACAGTGCTGCCCCTGCTGTCAGCGGTTTCAACCCACATACCTTTCTGATTAACCCTACTGTCGACTTAGATGACCTGTGGCTTTATGTGTGCCTTCTCCCGGATTCAGTGATGTCCACATTTGCTTTGCTGGCCCAGTTTTCTTGCATACCTGGAGACTTGAGTGCTTCATCCATTCTCTTACACATCTAATGCCACCTACAGCAGACTTAACATAGCAGGGAGCAGTTCTACGGGTTCAGAAGCATCCACCCTACAGGGCTCATCCAGACTCAGCAGCTCCGATGAGCCTACTGTGGCAACTGCTATTCCGCTTTCTCTCCTCCCACAGGGAGGCACAGAGGCCGGAGCTACAAGTCACAGCCTTGGGCCCCACTCACATCACTCCCACCAACTTCAGTGCCACCCATTGTTCACCTGAAGAAGGGTTGGGCTGGGTTTCTGCCTGCCCTGTGTCTACTCTCTATAGCTACCAGCACAACCACTTAGAAACTGCCCGATTACCAGCATTCCCTACCCATATCCTCCATAGTGGGGCTCACAGTGCAATACTGTAATGAGGCTGCCCGGTCCCCTGGACACTGTGGATTCCATTACAATCATTCCCCAGCTTCATAGCAGGCATGAAGAAGCCTGGCCTGGCCTCGAGGCCCTTCCCTTAATATCTCTACTGTCTATGCAAAGGCACAACTTTCACTTCCAAAGAGAGTTTATTCAGGAGCCAAATATGAGTGACCAAAGCCTGGGAACACAGATTTAGATTACTCCAAATCCCTTGTTCCAATGTGTAACAACTTGATGAAGTTTTTAATTATTTTTTATTTCCAAGGAAGAGTGTAAATGTAGTCCCCAACTACCACAAATTATGCAGATGAATTTCTTGCCTTTGGGGAAACTTCAAGTGCAAGAGATGAGCCTCAGCATGGACAAACCACTTCCTTGTTCATGGTGTCTCCCCTGCCAGGTATGCAGTGCTGAAAAGGTTATAGTAACAGAATAGTCGTAAGTCAAGGCACTGTTCAAAATGGCAACCCCACAGTGGCACATCACAGTTGGGGTGGGGGGGGTGGAGGAAAGGCTGCTATGCACCCCAGAAACCAAGAGGAGCATTCTCTGTCCTCTGCCCGGCTGAAAACAAGTGGTCTCTTCCTGCACTCTATGGGACTTACCCAGTGGTGGCAAAGATGCCATGTAACACAGAGCAGAGCCATAAATGACATTAAGGGGACGAAATATGTCCAGAGACAACCTCAGGAGACATTCTGGCCTCTACTGAACACCACTCTTCTAATCAGCCTTGAAGAACGGTCCAGAGATGTGTCCTCTTCAGGAACTTTCTACAGGAACACCACAACCTTGCTCCTATGGAGAACATGGCCTCCACTGCTGATAGTTATGAAGCTTGTAGCAGGCTAGGGCATCTGCAGACAGCCATGGCAGACAGGAGCAGAGAGCACAGCTGTCAAAGACCTTCTCAGAGGGTAGGAAGCAGGAGAGACTGGAGAACAGAAATCAGGCCTCCCTTGGAAGAGATCTCAAAGAAAGGACCTGCTTTCCCGTGGCTTGGCATCTGCCAGTCCTCTCCAGTAAATGCATGTGACATCCAGGTGTCCTCAGAGATACTTTGCAGGCAGCTTGGACTCCCCAGACAATATGAGCAACCAGAACCTCCAGGAGAGCCTGTTACAGACCATTGCAAGCCACATGGACAATGGGAACATAACCTAGATCCTCTGCAAGAGCATTGATGCTTTTATCCAGAGCCTGTTTTGATAATGAATGATTGTTATATCAAATAATTAGTGAATATAGTATTGTAACATGTGATATATTTGATATGTAAATTTAATATTTAAAATGTTAAAAGTGTTTATTCATGAAATATTTACATGTAAATATATTTGTCTATTAAAATACAATACACATAAATATGTGACTATATTGCTATCAGGGCGTAAGGTCTTGGCAGTTAAGTGTTCATAAGGATGCTCTGAGCTTGAGTCTCCAGATACCTGAACATTTTTGCTGCTGGTTACAGCAGATGTTTGGGTATGTATGAGCTTGCTTGTGTGCCATCTTGTTCCAGAGGATGGCTTCTTCAAGGGGCCCCACGAATGCATCTAAACCCACAACACTATGCCACCATACTTCAAGAGGGCTCCCTCTGGGAGGTTCCCAGACTTCAGGTCTTGGGGAGTGGTGTGTGCCCTTAGCATGTACACCCCACTTCAAACAGTGGACTAGGCCTCTTCTCTAGCCACCTCCGATGACCTGCAGTCAGTTTCCATCCAAATGTACTATGGGACACATAGGGAAATAAGAGATGAGAGAACAGTCTGAATGGACAATTATAGCTGCCTGTACAGTAAGGAAACTGTACCCTGTCGCGGAACTTTGAGGAAGTCTTATGCCTGTGAATAGTTTTGTATGCCTTGATATCAAATGCAACATGGGAAAGAACATATGCAGTGAACAAAGGCTGACATAACCCAAACCTGTCGATCAAAACAGAACACCTTCACAACAACCCTTAGCAGCCACTTCCTCCTACTTGTGGCCCCAAGAAGGGCATACTGGATCAGGAGCCAGCCCCTGAGAACTGTAGCTCCAGTGGCCTGCTGCTCTTCTGCAGCAGGGCTGTCCCTTGGTTCGCTTCTGCATAAAGTTTCCTTGTCACTTTATAATCTATGTGAATGTCTCCATTTCTCTGAATAGATGCCATGAACCTAGAAACACTTGATTCCCAAAGTGACCCCAGTAACAGGAGTACCTGCCAGGAGGAAAGGGGTTCTTAGAGAAACCTACATTACTTCTTTCACCTTCCCAGAAGTTCACAGCCCTTGGATGTTAATACCTTTTTCAAAGAAATGGGTTTTGAGACAGGGTCTTCTTCTACTGTAATTCAGACTGGTCTGAAACTCACCAAGTAGCCCATGCTGGTCTCAAGCATCCTGCCTGTCTCCCAAATGCTACCAAATCCTGAAAAATTAAATATTTTTTGATCAAATGCTCTATGCATAAATGTTCTTCTGTGCTGTCAGAGTCCTCAGAAGATAGTGACAAATGAGTATCATAGTAAACATATTTTTAACAAAACTTTACTACACAGAGAATGAACAGGACAGGAGGGAGAAGGAATGAGGCAGGTGGATGGCCATGAGTCTCCACCCTTTGTCTTTCTTTTTTACCTTTTCTAGAAACCAGAAAAACTCATGACTAGCCAAGGGCCCTGCCATGTCCCTTAGGATAAGGAAGGACTAGCAGTGCCAAGCCCCTGAAGTAGAGGAAAGTCCAGAATGACACAAGTAGCCAAGAAAGCAAGGAAGTTAAAACATTCCAATCCTCTTCTGGGACAAGTTGATACCTACCCACAAACCCTTCCATAATTGAGTCTCATCCGGGTTATTGTCTTATTGTCTGCAAAACTGACTGACTGGGCTTCAGCAGGTAAGGCTCAGGGGAATTTCAGACACAGAAAAGTAATGTTCGTACCAAGCAACCAGGGACACTTAAATTCTAAAACGGGGTACATGAGACCCTCCCAATTATGCAAACTAGCCTAGCCATGGGAGTTTGGCTACAGCCCATTTGCATTTTCATTGCATTTTTCTTCATTCAGTAATCAGGTAGGAGTATGCCTTCTGGGCACCAGAAAGACATCTCAGTGAATAAAGAGATAATAAAAAATATAGATGCTCAACAGAGGCTGCTCTTAAATTAAAGATAAAACTAATAATCTGAGGTGCTACTGCAGGGAAGGCAATTCAGGAGCCTGGTGAGAGCTCTTCACCTCAGAAGACCCTCCACTCTCCTCGTGTCTTGAACCACCAATGACAATAACATGTTATTAAAGCAAAATTAGATGTTAAATGCGGTTATCAAAAGGGGGAGCATAATAACGTTACTCACGTTCTGAGGATTATATTCTTAGTCGGACGTATAAAACATAAGGCTCTTTGGTGACAAAGCCGGAAAGCATCTTAGAAATAATTTTCTTCTTTGTCTGTCAACTGAGCCCAGAGAGGCTCTGTGGCCACACTGATACCAGGATGAGAAACTGAGGCAAGGACAATGGAAAACACACAGGATGGACCAGCAGAGAATGTGGGGATGAGCCTCCCTGTACTCAATATGCTGCTTGATACACGAACCTCACTAGAGGGCAGATGTTTGCTCTGTGTGTGTGTGTGTGTGTGTGTGTGTGTGTGTGTGTGTGTGTGTGAAGACAACCTGGTGTCATTACTCCAGAAATTCCCACCCTGAATTCTTGGGTCAGGGTCCTCCACTAACCTGGGTTAAGTTGAAACTGGCTAGCCAGCTTCAGAGAGATACTTGTCTCTGACTCCTCAGTGCTGGGATGCCAAGGACTTGCTATCACGCCCAGCTTTTTTAATGGATTCAGAGGCCCACTCATCTCAGCCCTCTACTCTGCAGTCATTTTATGTACTAAGACTTCCCCAGCATGGAATAACAGCTTTTATTTTGTCCATTGAAGGTCCTTAATCCAGAAAACACTTAAGGGACTCATACCCACAAGAGACATAAGGAGAAAAAAATCCCATGAGACTTCACTTGATGGGTCTTACGGAAGAAGTTACTTCAGTAGCACTAAGTAATGTTAAGCTTTTCACATTTTAGGAGTCCGCTTGGTTTGTTTTTACAGTGCCAGGGCCAGCTATGCCCCATGCTACACCAGTGCTCTCCCATAAACCACAACCCCAGGCACTTACTGGGAGATTACAGGCAGATGCTCTACCACTTAGCCACACCCCAAGCCATGTCACTCTTTTATGTTCCTCTGTTTACCAAGCAGCATGGATTTTTGAAGCCAACATGCTTTGATGCACATCTGACACCCATGTGTGTTAGGAAGCTGAATTCAGTCTGGGTCTCAGTCTCTACACATGATACTATCTCTAAGAATTGCACTAATTAGAAAGAGACTCTGGAAAGTTTAAACATGCTAATACTATACACTGTCATCAAGCACAGGGCAGGCTGGCTTACCCTGTCTTTGGTGATAGTTCCTCTGATCCAGTAAACTGGAGTGTGACATACTCCATCTGGATTCTTATAAAGAGTTGAGTCTTCTGACAGCTGAGGAAATCCGCTGTTCGTGAAGACTCAGCAAGCTATCTGTGCTGGACAGGGGAACTCTGCCCAGAAACCTTCTCAGGATAGACCTCAGAAATGTAAGAATGGGATAGTAGAATCCAACCTGCTCAACCCTTCCCCTCTCATAGATCCCAACTGCTGCCCTACTGAGAGCACTGTCTGTGATTCTCTAGCAAACAGACCTCCAGATGCCAAGGTTTCTCACAAGGGAAGCAGATACTGGTATCTCCCTGTCTGGGGCATTTCTTACAGTGACAGGAAGTCAGCTAACACATTTACCTGCCACTGAAGAGCCTCTACTCCAAATGCTAAGGGTAGTAGACAGTACTTAAAAAGGAAAAATCCAGAAATACAGGGATGGCTTATAAATATGTGCATTAGCTAAGCATAGCTAACTTTCTCTGTGGATACTGATCTCTAATAAAGTCTCATGGGGAACCGAAGAGGAAGTGGTGAGATTCAGCACAAGGAATAGCCATGCTTACCTCTGCACAGAGGGAAAGGGGGGATATGTGCAGCTTTCCAGAGAACAATGGCACTCAGCTAAAGGGACATATTGAGAGGAAAGATGATTCCTGGTATGTTTTTTTAAACCCAGAGTAATTTCCTAGTTGAGGTATCAAAGGAAATCTAGTTAGAAGGAAGAGAGATAGGAAAAATGGAAAGAGGACCTAGGTGGGCATCCCGTGATCCAGTAGGTGGAGGTAATTCACTGCTGTTTATAAACTACATGAAAGTAGGGTGTCTTTCTTTAAAATAAGCTGGGAGCATCCAATTACCTGTCAAGTATTATGTAGCAGTTTCCTCCCCAGATTGGAGCATTCCATTGTGCAGGGAAATTAAGTAAGAAAAGAAGAAACCACTCAAAGCGTTTCAGGAAGTCCCTGAAACTGTCAAGTATCACTAGTCCCCTCCCTTCCCAAAAGTATGTAAGTAGTAAGGATTATTGAGAATCACTCCCAGACAAGCCACATAGCCTGAGACAAGCAAAGGTGAGCAGCTGAGCTTCCTGGAAAAAGACTTGGATCACCCAAACATCCTGGAAAGGGCATTCTCCCACCTCCTGAGCTATCTGCACTCTGGGCACTGAGAGCCAGGTTTCCAGCCTCTATGAGCTGTCACTCATCCTGGGGTGGGCTTTGATGATACAGCTGTCTTTGAGTCATTGTATGTAACCACACACATAAGTAACCCAAATAAAACTCACTGGTTCACCAAGTTGGAGTTTAGTGGTATTCATAATTTGTTCTACCGTGGGTTCCCTATCTGGGGTGAGTAGATGTTTCTTCAGGTCTCCCTAAATAATAGGTCACACAAAACCAACGCATCTTCCTTTTCTACTGACATTTGCTTTCCTCAGCTATAGACCCACATGGAGAAATGTATGTTAAGACTACAGAAGCATGAAATTATGCTTCTGAACTTGCTTTCTGTTCCTCAAAGGAATAATCATGATCCTTTTCTAATGAGATAATTATTACCTATTAATTTGGTCATGACAGTACCAAGAGGAACTGTAAAACCGTCTATAAATACTCCCTCCCTGGTCTTTTTAAAGTATGTATAATGGAGCTGGGGTGATGGCTGAGTAGGTTATGTGCTTGCTGCCCAAGCATGAGAATGTGAGTTCAAATTCCCAGGACTCACATAAAAATCTGGGAATGGTGGTGCATGTCTGTTATCCTGATGCTTGGGAAGCAGAGACGTTAGATCTCTGGGGCTTCTTGGCCAGCCAATCTAACTGAAGGTTCAGGGAAAGACCTTGTTCCAAAAAGTAATAAGTAATGTGGAGAGTAATTGAGTAAGACCAACACTGACCTCTGGCCTGCACACACACTCTCTCTCTCTCTCTCTCTCTCTCTCTCTCTCTCTCTCTATCTCTCTCTCTCTCTCACACACACACACACACACACACACATACACACATACACACACACACACACAGAGAGAGAGAGAGAGAGAGAGAGAGAGAGAGAGAACTCTGGATAGAGCTAAGTGACAGAGCCTAGCACTATCACTAGCACATACAAGGCCTTGGATCTACTCTCAACTTCCTAAAATTAAATGTATGTATACGAACATAAATGTTATATGTGCAGAATAAGCCTATTTACAATAGTATGTGTATAAAAGTATATGCACAAAGCTGTATTACTTATTAACTTACTCTTTTGCACAAGTGGCAGCTAACATTTATAGAAACAATGTAATTTTGTCCCAAGAGCTGGAACTTAACTTGTTATCTTAGTTTCTTTTTCTGTTTCTGTGATTAAAATACTCTGATAAAAATAACTTAACAAAGAAAGTGTTTATTCTTGGCTTACAGTTGAAGGGTAAAATCCATTATGGTGAGGAAATCAGGGCATCAGAAACTTGAAGCAACTGGTCACATGGCATCCACAATCAAAAAGCAAAGTGGTGGATACATGCTTCGGCTCTGCTCCCTTTCTCTGTTCATGTAGTCCAGGATCCCAGCCAGGGAACAGTGCCACTCACAGTGAGATGGTCTTTCCCCCTCAATTAATGTATTATTGATAATTTCTCTATTGGCAAGCCTAGAGGCTCATCTACAAGCTGACTCTATATTCTGTCAAGTTGAAGGCATTTACCACCACATCCTCCTTCTTCCCAGGCCTGCCCCAACTCCGAGCAACCATCAGAAGCAACTACCATTGTTGCCAGCATGGATCATCATTAAACATGCTGCTGTGACTGGAGATTTTCAGGGCAGCTCACCCTCTGCACACTCATTCCCACTACCAGATATGTTAGTGTCCTCCAACTTCTGCTGTAAGTGCAGTCATCACGTGACCTTCACAGCACAAAGCTTACACACACACACACACACACACACACACACACACACACACTGAAACCCTACTTGCCCTAACACAGTTTCTGTTCCCTTGTTACAATAGTCTGACCAAAAGGAACTTAGGGAGGAAAGGGCTTTTTACATCTTACATTCCATCACTAGGCAAGTTGAGCCAAAAAACTTAAGTCAGGAATTATCATGAAGGGACTTCAGTAGAGACCATGGAGGAATGCTGCTTATGCACTCAATCTCAGGGTCATACTCAGCTACCTTTCTTATATAATCCAACCTACCTACCTAAGGATGGTGCCACCTGCATGGGCTGGTCCCTCCAACATCAATTAGCAACCAAGAAAACGCCCCATAGACATGTAGGCTATTCTTCATACAAGATTTCTTCATCCCAGATCCATTAAGTTGAATGAAGATTAGCCATCAGACTAGGTTTGAGAAGGACTAGAAAGTGGTGATAGAAACTACTTACACATAAGACATAGCAATTTCTAGAAAACCAGCTTATGTCAGCACAGCTAAGTGTATACAGGAAGCATTTCTACACATAAATGCCTTTATGGGGCCTACAGATACCAGCAAAAATCAGTTCCCAGACAACAGGAAGATCAGGGTAGAGCATCAGGCAATGACTGGCTGCTAGGATTTCCTTGCAGATGTTTGGGTCCTGGAAAAGTACTTCAGAGGACAGGCTGAACCTCCCCTGCATCTTTGTTCCTCTCTGGGGAACTGGTTTCTGTTCTGGAAATATGCACATTCCTCTTACTTCCTTTTATCTTGTCTCTGAGGTCATCATGCTAACATCATAGTCTCCTTCCGTCCCTCCCCTTGGTAACTCATAGACTGTTTTCTTGACCCTTCCTCCATAGTTAAGGTCCCTCATATTCTGCCTAAGGGTTCCAGTTAGCTAAAATCTTTGAGAAGAAGCTTGTTAATCTTGTCTCCTTTGGTCCTGTGTGGTTGCTTCTGATCTTTGTTTCTAAAGGACATAGATGACGATATGATTTAGGTTGGACATGTTTATTACCTGATGGGACACGTTCACCTTTCATTGTACAAACCCTGCTTCTCTACAGAGCTCCATTAAAGACTTGCAAGTCTTTCTCTCCTCAGTTTGACCAACTTTGTACTCTGAGACAAAAGCAGGGCAGGAAGAATGTCCCAGGACACATCCATCAGCTCCCTCTGATACAAAGAGTTCTCTTGTTCCTCCAGTCTGGACCACCAGTGTGTGTGTGTGTGTGTGTGTGTGTGTGTGTGTGTCTATCTTAGCTTTTAGTATCATTCTAGTGTGTTCTACAAGCTAGTAATTATTTTATAGTAAAAATAAGAAAATTGTGATCAGAAATGAACCATCGAAATGACAGTCTTGCTCTGTCCAGTTTGCCTATTTACAGAAACATACTGTTCTACAGATAACTACAGATACCCAAGTAATTCATTTAAAAAATAAAAACAGAATGTCTCAGAAGAGTTGAATGACATTAGAATTCCATTCATTTTAGTTGCAGTACAGATGACATTCCAACAGTGATAAAATTAGTTCCAGGAGAATGTAACAGCACCCCTTGGTCACTTAGGTTAATCCATATAATGAGCTGATTTTTATACCAAAAATAAAAAAGTGAGTTCTGTGGAGCAACAATGCAGAGAGCAAATCCATCTTTGTCGGTGAGCTGTGATCCTGTTTTAGCCCACACAACCTTCTCAGGCACTGAGAACCCTGAGAAAAGTATTAGTCACAGGTTGAAGAGATACTGCAGTTAGCAAAGTGTTGGAAGACAAGGACAAGGGCGTGAGTTCAGCACACAGAAACAGTATGAAAAAGCCAGGCTTGGTGGCATAGGCTTGTAATTCCAACTTGGGGAGGCAGAGAAGGTAGATTCCTGGGGATCAATGGCCAGCCGGCTTGTGCAAATCTGAATGCCCAAGGCTAATAAGAAACCCTTGTCTCAAAGACCAAGATGGACAATACCTGAAGGTTGCTAAAGGTCTCCCAAAATTGATTTCTGACATGTACCATCACACATATGCAAACATGTGCACACAGGAATGTGTACACACATCAACACGGGGACAAAAAGAGGAGGGTTAATGACGTGACCCCTGAATTCTCCTTGGTCCTTGTCATGATCTCCCCCACTTGTGCAGTCATTTTACCTTATCACATGAGTGGAATGGCCATAGCAGCATCCAGGGTGATAGGTAGGAGAGGCATCATTTCTGTTCCGTGTTGCAGCAGTCTTAGTTGAGACCTTATCATTCGGCCAAGCACCTCTTGCTTGAAAATTGTCACTAGCAGCTTTGGTTTTGTTGATAGCAAGGCTATATGGACATGAATGAAGTGTGTATGAAGAAAGTTGGTTCCTAGTAAAACCTGTCCATCAATGCTTCGTGCACTTGCAGAGTTCTTGGGCTGGCCTCTGTGAGTCTAATGGCTACTTTTCTACCCCTGGTGCAGACAGACCATTGACAAAACACCAAGAAGAAGAATTTATATTGGCTCACAGTTTGAGTGGATATAGTCCATCATGGCTGGGGGTGGGGGGCAAGATGCAAGGTGACTCAATGGCCCTGAAGTGTGCGTCTGGGACTCTTTACTTCATGTCTTGGCAGAACAAGAAGCAGAAGGGGAAAGCTGGTCCCTTCTAGTTTTCCCCTTTAACCTCCTTTTTCCTTAGTCTGGAACCAGGGAGTGATACCACTTACATTTATGATAGGTCTTCTTTTCTAAGTCAATCCTCTCTGGAAATGCTACACAGACACATCCAGGAGTGTGTGTATACCTGGGTGATTCTAACTCTAGTCAAACTGGCCATGGAGATTCGCCATCACAAATACCATGGGTCCCAGTCTTGACAATTACTGTCATTCAGACCTCTTTGTGATACTGAAGTCAGATTGACCCAATAACAATGTGATGAAGAAAGGATTTAAAGTCACAACCAATCATTGAGGGAGGTCAGGGTGAAAACTCAAGGCAGGATCATGAATCAAAAGCCATAGAAGAAGCTTATTCTCTTCAGCTAACTTTCTAGTATAGCCCAGACCCACCTGTGTAGGAGTGGTGCCACCCACAGTGGACAGAGCCCTCCAAATAAATCCTTAGCCAAGACAACCCCTCACAGACATGGCCACAGGCCAAGGTGATCTGGTTTGACACTCAGTTGATATGCCCTCAAATGATTCTAGGCTGCTTCAAGCTGAGGGATGAAGCTAACTAGGACATATGAACACCAAGAAATTGGAATGTCCTCAGAAATCTCTGGCTAAGATGAGAAGATTGAAGCCTGATGCTAGCTAAAGGGCTAACTTGTCTCTGCAGAGATTTTGCACATTTCTCACAACTCGTCACAGCTTGTCAAAGGGGTGACCTTGCAGGAAAGACTGGAATCCAGATACTATAAATTGAGAATGTGTAGGGCCACACCTTGAGAAGCATTGATGAACTGTGCAGATCTCTTGCTTTCTTACTTCAACCTACACTTCTGTCTTAGTCAGGGTTTGTATTCCTACATCATGACCAAGAAGCAAGTTGGGGAGGAAAGGGTTTATTCAGCTTACTCTTCCAATTGCTGTTCATCACAAAAGGAAGTCAGGACTGGAACTCACACAGAGCAGGAATTTGGAGGCAGGAGCTGATGTAGAGGCCATGGAGGAGTGCTGCTTACTGTCTTGCTTCCCTTGGCTTGCTCAGCTTACTTTCTTATAGAACTCAGGAACTCCAGTCCAGGGATGGTACCGCTCATGATGGGCTGGGCCCTCCCCACTTGATCACAGCTGGATCTTATGGAGGCATTTCCTCAAGGGAGGCTCCTTTCTCTGTGATAACTCCAGATTATGTCAAGTTGACACACAAAAGCAGCCAGTACAACCTCCTGCCTGGACCCTGAAGATGGGCTCATGAGGAGGGGTCATAGGACTTCTTTGTTCCTCTTCCTGATTTGGCCACAATGAAAAACCTCCTTTTATGTTGCTTTTTACTATTACTTGTGAGTATAATGGGCTTATGGAAAGTGGGTGGCTTGATCTGGCTTGCTAGAGGGATGATTGGGCCCAGATCTGGCCCTGACTCCAATCAAAGCCCCACACGTACAAGTCACATGGAGCATTTAAGGGACAAGTGATGCGACTTCAGTCTGTTCTCCATGGTGAGCAGGTGCTACCCAGAGCTGTGCCCATGTCTTGCCATCAACTCCCAGCATAGGGCCATTGGTTTACTGGATTGTTTTCATTCTAGACTCTCCAGAGGGCATCGATCATAGCGTGCTGTTCACACTTACAGGCTCTGCATTTATCACTGCTGGCACATGCCAGGTATCCCAAATCAAGTATTGAATGGATCAGTGGCTGCAGCGTGTCAGGAAAAGCTTTGCAAAGAATGACTTAGAGAGCTTCTAGCCAGCCCATTTTTCATGTTTCCAAAGGAAGAAGGCCCCAGCTGGGATATTTTTTTGAGTACAGAGAAGCCTTCTGCCCACGACAGTGACAAATATATTAGCCAATTTGAGAGGTCCATGTTTGACAGTGATGTTCCAGTTATGAAGAAGTGATAACAAGCCTTGATTCCCCACGCCTGCCCCTGATGAACCTCGTCGGCTCTTCAGTAGAGGGAGGCCAAGGGGGTGGGGGGAGGATGAAAGTCATAATTGCACATCTGTGGAGTTGAAGTGCAGTGAAAACCTATGCAAAGTTAGCTACTAATTTAAAATGGTTTGTAAATGCCAAATGTGTGGCCCAGACAATGAATGAAGTTCTAATTGTGACAGAACAGGGTGGACTGAACCCACAAGAATCAATTCCTAATAAAATAATTTAGTGGGCTTCTCTTGCCCCCAACTCATGAGAATGAAGGAAGTATTCCTTTCACTATTTAAATTTTCCCTCTAGTCTTACATTCCCCAGACGCCCTACTGTGGGGGCAGAGTACAGTTATCCACTTACGTGGGCACCTTTATACACGGAATCAAGAGATTTTAGGAGGTAAATGTTTCTTAATCGACCATTAATACCATATTGTTCAAAAATAATGTTAGCACAATAAATTTCTTAAATGTAAAGTTTCTTGATTACATCTTTTTATTAAACCAAGTGTACCCGCAAATGCTGAAATCATACATGCAAATCAACCAAAAACACAAAAGCCTTAGAGCAGAATGCAGGTGAATTTTGATTGAGGAAAGACCTTCCAAAGCAAAAGACAAAAGAACTTAAAGGAAAAATATTAATAAATTCAGCTGTTTTAAAATGCCATTTTAATCAAAACTCCACTCAAATGAAAAACCATGCATCAAATTATACAAAAGCAGCATTAGGAAAAAGAAGGCCACAGAGAAAATTGTCCCAGTATGTCATTATGACCTTGAATACTCACTCCATCACCACTGTCTGCCACCTCCCCCATGGGCCACACCAACCTCATCACCCTGGACTGTCCATCAGCACTGTCTGCCACCTCCCCATGGGCCACACCAACCTCATCACCCTGGACTGTCCATCAGCACTGTCTGCCACCTCCCCCATGGGCCACACCAACCTCATCACCCTGGACTGTCCATCACCACTGTCTGCCACCTCCCCCATGGGCCACACCAATCGTATCACCTCACAGTTCCAGGCAAGTCAACCATAATGGTGCCCAGTGTGTCCTTAACTTCCTTAGACTAGAGCGAGTTTCTGAGTCTGCTCCAGGGTCAGCCCTGCACCTGACCCCATGCTTCCCCAGTCTTCATCTTCCTTGACTGAACACCCCCGCACAGGTCCAGAACCCCTCACTATAGCAAGCTCCTTACTTCCTCTTAGTTCTAGCAATCACACCCCATGCTGGACATAGCCAACCTCTTACTTCATCTTTGGACTTCAGCCTCGAAGTGACCTTTCACCTTGGAAAATGCTTTCCTTCCACATGCAATAGAAGGAACTTTTCTTTCCATGTAAATGGCTCCACCTTGAGGTGCCTTGCTCACTGTTACAACCCTGCTCCCAGTCTGTCTACTCCATGGGACCACCAGCTCTGCAAGATGCATGTGCTCTGTGACTTGTTTGTTGTTTGTTTGACACTCTGCCTATGCGTTGGTTTGTATATGCTTAGCCCAAGGAGTAGCATGATTAGAAGGTGTGGCCCTGTTAGAGTAAGAGTGTCACTGTGCTTATGGGATTTAAGACCCTTATTCTAACTGCCTGGAAGTCAGTATTCCGCTAGCAGCCTTCAGATGAAGATGTAGAACTCTCAGCTCCTCCTGCACCATGCCTGCCTGGATGCTGCCATGTTCCCACCTTGATGATAATTGACTGAACCTCTGAACGTGTAAACCAGCCCCAATTAAATGTTGGCATTTATAAGAGTTGCCTTGGTCATGGTGTCTGTTCACAGCAGTAAAACCCTAATTAAGGCAGCCTAAAATGTGAGACATTTTCTAGTGCATAGAGAATTTCCAGAACTTCTGAATGAACAGATGAAATGGAGAGTGTGATACATATCATCCTGACTACTATGGAAGCATGTACATGTATTGTTTCATCTGGCCCTCCTGGTTCCTTATCAGTGGAATACTGAGATGTGACATTTTACAGGTGTCCAGAGACTCACTCTATTCCACTGCTAGTCATAAACCTATTGTAGATCAATCTGAGCCTTAATCAATAAGCACATACTCTTAACCAGTAGTTGTGTCATATCTTTACATCTATAAAACACACATAAGGATAAACATTCATACTTCTTTCTTTAAAAGATTTTCAAAATCTGCTTTTGTTCTGAGTGGTTCAAGGCACGTAGCTGTGTGCTAGAATTAGATGCATCTGACTTGGTCTCTGTCAATCCATACACAGAACACAGTGCTTGAAACAGGAAGTGGCCCTGTGTATCCTTCACAGGCATAATTGTCTTAGTCAGGGTTTCTATTCCTGCACAAACATCATGACCAAAATTGGGGGGGAATGGTTTATTCGGCTTACACTTCTATGTTTCCGTTCATCACCAAAGGAAGTCAGAACTGGATCTCAAGAGGATCAGGATATAGGAGCTGATGCAGAGGCCATGGAGGGGTGCTGCTTACTGGCTTGCTCAGCTTCCTTTCTTTATTATTTTTTTT
>JADRCH010000107.1:2078898-2148821 GCA_019843965.1 Rhynchomys soricoides | reverse complement strand
CAGATCAGAGATCTCCATCAGATACCTCCCAATGGAACCCCATGGAAGACAGGGAGGAGGGATCGTGGGAGCCAGAGGATTAGAGGACACTGGGAGAATATTCTCCACCCCTCAACTAAGCCTGGCTCCTGGGGCTCACAGAGACTGAAGCTGCAATCTTGGACCCTGAATAGATAGGTGCAGGTTTTCTGTGTATATACTATGGTTGTTGGATTGGTGTTTAGGACTCCTGTCAGCAGGAGTGGGAGTGTCTCTCACTCTTTCACCTGCTCTAGTGACCCCTTTCCTCAACTGAGTTTCTTTGCCCAGCCTCCATGTGAGGGTTTGTGCCTTGTCTTGCTGTGCCATTTGTTTGATGTCCCTGAGAGGCCTGTTCTTTTTTGGAAGGAGTCTGAAGTGGGGAGAGGAGTAGATCTGGGGGGTGAGGGGAGAACAGAGGTGGAAGAAGAACTGGAGGAGTCAAGGGAGGTTGAGTTGTGGTCAGGATGTATTGGATGAGAGAAGAATAAATAAAAATGTTAAAAGAAAAGAAGACTTTTTGAATAATATGACATAGCAACTCTGGTGATTCAATCTTCCTCCCAAGGTTGGTTATGGTAGATGTTAACTTATATAGCTATTTTTCACTGCTTTTCTAAGTTCATTTTATAAATATTCTTTGACCTTACAGAGGCCTCCCTCAAAAATTTCTTTAGGCATGTAAGACTAATAAATCTCCCGTTTCCCTTTTCAGGGATTCTGTGTCAGGTCACACCTCTGATATTCAGCCAGGTAGTTTACAACTCTCTCTCGGCCATCACATCCTGCTTGTTCAAAGCCTTGAGATCAGCTGGAAGGGAGAGCCTGTCCAGCTGTCTTTGATTGCCATCTGAGCTCTGAGCTCACACACAGCCCCGTCTCTACGATCAGCACTGTACATGTGCACTCCTAGACCCAGGCATCGCCTAAGCACTCATAAGCATTTTCACTAGCTCATTTTTCCATTGTTAATACAACAAAATACCTGAGACTGGATAACTTACAAAGCAAATATATCTATTTACTTTGTGCAGTCCAGATTGTACCAGCTCTGGCAAGGATCTCTTTGACTATATCTTGATACCACAATAGCAGGTTCTGCAAGAGCCACAACCCAGTGAGACAGGAAGCTAGAGCACAAGGAATGCCAAGCTCACTTCTTCATAGCATTCACTCCTAGAGAACTAACCAGGCCCCCACAAGAATTACAGTATCCTTCTTGTAGGCAATGCCCCATTGATTCACTCATCTTGCCCCAGGGCTCATGTTTTAAAATTTCTATCATTCTTCTAAAACAAACCAACCAAACCATAGCTACCTCTTATTCCTCAGCTTTTCCTGAGTTGTCTCAGGCAGATACAAAATGAAAGCATTTCACAAATGCTCTCCCAGAGAGCAGCTGGCATTCACAGGAGGTCAAAGGGAAAGCATTCGTAGCTCTTGAGTCTTGACTGAGTATTCAGTGTGAGCAGCTGCTTGAAGCTCCTTGTCCACTGTCTTAGTTACTGTCCTGTTGCTGTGAAGAGACACCATGTACATGGCAGCTTATAGAAGAAAGCATTTCATTGAAAGCTTGCTTACAGTTGCAGAGGATTGGTCTATGACCATCATGGCAGGGAGCATGGCAGCAAACAGACATGGCACTGTAGTAGTATTTGAGAGCTCATATTGATCCATGAGTTGCAGGCAGAAAGAGTTAACTTGGAATGGAATGGGCTTTTGAAACCTCAAAGCCCACTCCTAGTGACACACCTCCTCCAACAAAGCCACACCTCCTAATCCTTCCTAAACAGTCCAACACCTGGGGAACAAACATTCAAATGTATGAGCCTGTGGGGACTAATCCCACTCAAACCATTACACCCTCTGTGGTGGGGTGTACCTGGAACTGTGAGATAGAACAGACTCTTCTTTCCTTAAATGGCTCTTGTCACAACAATGGGGAAAGACAAGGACAGGCTACAAGACAGCTTCATCCCTGCCCTCTGGTCCTCAGAACATGAGCTATCAGTTTTCAGAGATGATTTGTTAAGGAAGCAAAGGGTCCCACATGAATCAATTCCATAAGTCTCTCTGTTCTGCCTCTTAAAATTTGGTTGTTTTTGTCTTACTAAACCCTCTCTAGATTGCTGTAAATCTGGTTAATTTTCACAGGTAGAAAAACAAAACAGAAGTTTCTTTCCAATCATTCTTGCAAAGGAAGACAAAGGGGTTTTTAGAATTTAGGTCCAATTACTTATTTTATCTTCTACTTTTTTTCAACAAATGCCTTTAATGGATAGGTACATTTTTAAAGCCTTCCAGAATTCTCAGAGGCCTCCGAGTACTGGAGCCTCTTCTGGACTTACTGAAAACAGATTTCTTGTGTTGGCCATCTATATTAACACACCTGTCTGCAGCTTCGGCTTCTATTTTCTCAAGCTGTGTGAATAGAGGTGATACAAACCATTTCAGAAGTCGTGTCTGTGTCCTGTCATCTCACAGGGCTTTACCACACTTTTGTGTATTGAATTCATATACTTTGAAGAGTCAGGGCCAAACTGTGGCCTTGGCTCTTGCTTCTTTCCTGTGACTTAAACAAACTGCATAATAACTGCACTTTTAGTTGGGGGAGAAAGAAGATTCACTAAGTTTCTAAAAGCCAAATGTGCTGAGAATGCCACCAGCTGAATGTATCACAGGCACTGGGGACAAGAATCATGCATTACATTCAAACTCACCCTGCTAGGGCTTCACATGGTGCATGCAATGCTGGAGTTTGACACAGTGCATGCCAATGCTTGAAAATTGTGATTGGTGGTCTAAATGGATCAAGGATTCACTTTCAGAAGCTTCTACTTTTGTACCAAAGCCATCAAGCAATGTCATCTTTGCCAAGTTTTATTTATGAAAAATTATCCAAGAAAAGAAATTGTAGGAAAATATGTTGTCCCAAAGAGCTAATTGGGAATGGCATGGGCTTTTGAAGCCTCACTCACAGTGTTGCAAACTTTGAAGCCCACTCACAGTGACACACCTCCTCCAATCCTCTCTAAAGAGTTCACCACCTGTGGAACAAATATTAAATACCTGAGCCTATAGAGGTTAATCTCATTCAAACCCTGGTGCCCACCATGGTGAGGTAAACCTTGAATTGTGAGATACATAGGATCTTGTCCCAAATCCTATACATTAGTTCAGCAATCCTTCAGATAATTAATCTTAATATTTACAGAGACATCAATGTCCATTTAACAAACGTAGGAAATGTAGAAATGAACCCCGGGTATTTCATTCATTCTCTCATCTCTTCTTAAGAGAAAAGTGTCACAAACCACCTCTGGATAAGAGGCAATCCAATACATCTCTTGGTTAAGTTAGACTTCAAAAGTTAGCAAACCATTCACATGCATATAGTAAGACTTTGATTGCAATTTTATACTAAGAACTGTCTCCTCTCACAGTTAGTCCTATAGATCTAACATGTTCAAATCAGATTTTATATAATAGCTTACAAACCATGAGTACTTTTAAGAATGACAATTTAATCTTGCAAAATAAGAATGTTCCTTTAAAAAAAAAAAAGAATAAATACTCCTCAGAAGAGCTCTATTTATATAAAAATAGTCACAGATTTTTATTTTTATTTTATTTTACTAAAGACAGCCTCTCTGGCCTGAAACTATGGCAGGTGGGTGTCGCCTTGTATATGTACCCCTTATGCAGGACTACAGCTCATCAGAAGTCCTGGTGGCATTCTCGAGGATGCAGCTGACACAGACACATTACATAAGGCAGAGAGAGACGGCAGAAGCCATTACGTTGAGGGTGTATGGTTAGGAGTCTGGGACAGAGAAAATATACCTTGCTACCTATAGATTTGTTCATAGATGGCCTACATATGGAATTTCAACCCCTCTGCCCCAGTGGTTAAAGACTTCAAAATGCCACTAGTGTAACCTTCCTGAAAGGAATGAAAGTATTCAGTGACACTTGACCTCTCGCTTTAGCCATTAAACCACTGAAAAAAATATGTTCTTCAAGGAACTGGGATTTCCACAGGAACCTCATACTAGAAGGGGGAGAAGGCTGGAGCCCTGTGTCCAGCCAGAAAATGAGCTTGACTGCTAAGGAATGATTTCACACTGTTCTGACATCTTGTCAGATCACCTTTCAGAAGAAACCATGTAATGGCATGGTGGGAAGGAGCACATGGCTGCCAAAACTGCCTCTCTATTGTTCCTCCTGCTGTCTAGTTAAGGCTGACCCTAGTGTCAGGATCCCAAAGACAGACTTGGGTATCACTAGACCTCTTTGTCCCTCTTCCCAATGTGAATAATTCTCCTGTGTTATGGTGTCGATATAACTTGTCTGTTTAATTCAGCTTTTGAGGATGGGTGGCTGATGACTTCTTAGAGCTGCCAGCTCTTAAAAAAAACCTAAGACTAGATTTTTTTTCCTCCAATACTAAATGAAGATGAATTTAGAAAACACTTTTTTAAACTTAAATGGTTCATGTGTATGTATGTACACACATGTTAATATGTTCATTGGGTGCAGGGGACTCTTGTCCTTTGGAGTTATTATAGGTGGTGGTGAGCACTCAACATGGTTGCTAGAAACCAACCTCAGGCCATCTGGAAAAGCAGTGAGTGATTGTAATTACTGAGCTGTCTCAAAGAATCACAAACTATCTACTAATGCTATTTATTACAAACATGATTGCAGTAATTTTTTTAAGTTTATTTTTTAAATTGCCTTGACAGTTGGTAACAATCAACTTTATATAACAATTTTTTTTGTATAACTAAAGAGAAAAATCATAAAACATCTGCATAACGCTAATATATTGCCAAAGACCAGCCTCCACTTGGAGAGGGGTTCCTGAGAGAAGGGGTGTTTGAAAGTGGCAAAAAAATGACTCAAAGTCAAACCATGCGGTACAGGCTGACGGCCTATGTTCTCCTCAAGACAGCTTTCTAGATAATGCTCTCACTCTCTTTCTGCCCCACCCCCAGGGCTCTCTCTTACAATTTCAAAAAAAAAAAAACCCTCTCTAGATAGTGCATCTCTGGCAGAGCAAAAGCCAAGTTTTTTTTACATATTAATTCTGTTATTACTCCAGGTTCCCTTTTGATTGTTCCATTAATCAGCATCCCATGACCCTAGCCTCTTGATTCTTAGGAAGAGACAGCAAGCACAATTTTCAATGTTGCAAAGGAGTTCAGAGATCTGCCTGCCTTTGTAAGCACAGACAATAAGCTAGCTAGGTGGGATCTCACCTTAAGATCAACATTCCTACCATGCCTAGGCCTAAACTCCCTCTGTCCCAAGTTGATCTTGAACTCAGGAATCTGCCTGCTTTTGTATCTTTCTGACAAGCTGGCTCACAGTGCAGCTGTCTTTGCTCTTCTAGCCCTCTGTAACCGTAAACCAAAATAAACCCTTTCTTCCTTAAGTTGTATGATATTTTGAATGAGAATGGTTCCCATAGGCTCATATGGTTGAATACTTGATCCCCAGTTGTTGGACACTTTAGGAAGAATTAGGAGATATGGCCTTTTGGGAATAGATGTGTCACTAGGGTGTGGGTTTTAAGTTTTCAAAAGCCCACCCCATTCCCAGTTAGCTCTCTGCCTTATGCTTATGGATCATATGTAAGCTCTCAGCCAATATCCATTGGCAAGCAGTCTATCAGTTAGTATCTCTGTACCTAGTTAAGGTTATAATGAAAAGTAATTTTTTCATAAAATAGAAAAAATAATGCTCAAAAGAAATAATAAAAGAAAAAAAGAAAAAAGGAAAAAAGAAATATAATGCTCAAAATAAAAACTGAAGGAAGGAAAAGGAAAGTTGGAAAAAACCTTATTTTTTGTAGTAACTTTTAAATTAAAATATAAGAACATCATTTGCCCCATTTCTTTCTGCATAGCCAAGGAGGGGGATCCATGGACACCTACATGCGTATACACACACACACACACACACACACACCACTAGCACACGCAGCCAAATACACATAATTAAAAATAATAAAAATAGTTTTTAAAAGAGGAAACCAGAAGTAAAAATAAAGAAGGAGAAATAATAAAGACAAATGAAGAAAGGAAAGAAATCTTTACAGACACAAGAGTCAACTTTCCATGGCCACAATTTGTTCTGCTTCACACGGAGCATCCAGTACTAATGAAGCCAACCTACTTCAACAATTTTTCATGGTGTTCTCAAACTCAAAAATATGACACAATTTCAATCTAGTTGCAGGGAGAGAGTACACTCCAATAACACTTCAAAGAACAAATTTTATTTTCACTTAAAGAAAATTGACTCAAATCACAAAGTATAGATTCCATGCAGAAATACAAGTGTGGGGAGACGTCAGATAGACTTGGTTTGGCTTAAGCACATGAATATAGACTCTGAATTTTTGGTATTTTTGCTTTATAAGCTTATTGGCATTCATGCTAGAGTTGTCATTATGAGATACATTTGAGTGACAATTCCTTAAGGAACAAGGACAAGAGCATCAGGCACCAGGCAACTCATGACACTGTTTAATAGCAGCATTTAAGCAATATAATCGGGAAGAGGCAAATTACAGCATACATACATTTTTTTCTTCACTTTTATTACTTATTTAACCAAAAGCTTTAACTATAGAGAACTACAGGCAATATTATATTTATCTCTTGGAGATAATAATAGAGGCAAAGACATGCACATATTTAATTAATTAGTTAAGACATTGATTTCAAAATTCCTTATTAATGATTGTGAACATCATTTTAAGCTTTTGTGTGGGAAGTGAAAGGGACCTTGCCATAAAAGCCTTCTTTCGAAAAAGGACTGTCAAATCCCTGCAGTCCCTAAGGCTCTGGAGACCCTGTGTTTCTGGGGCTACCTCAATGCCAGTAGCTGAATGGATACTGAGTCTGATCAATGCAAATGGTAGAAATTCCTAGTAATTTCAACCCTGTGGCAACTCGTGGTTCTAAATCCTAGATGCATAGACATCTTAAATCACACACCCAGGTGCGCAGGTTTCCCTCTTACCCTCTCAGAAGCCACAAAGTGGCTCTCTACCTGTGACTTCAAACCACCAGCATGGATACCACAAAAAAATGCTGTAGGTTACAGAATAAAGCTGGAGGGACCCATGCTCTGAGTTCCTCAGCTCCCACATGAAACCTGAGACCCTCTGCCCCCAGGAAAGGGGGAGCAGGCCTATTTGGACTTCCCAAATCATTCCAAGACTAAGATATCTTTCCCAGAACCTTCCTCTAAAGATGATGAGAATACCATCCTCCAAAGAATAACTTACCAAGGAAATTTAGACCCAAAATGAGTCCTCCCACCATGCTCCTCCTTGCAGTGCACATGGCTCTCAAGGCTCGGGCAGACAGAACCTGAGAAATGCAGAGCTATTCAGCAACAGACACGGAATGGGATGCCTGCCACTTCTGTCAGCTATCCAGTCTCCCCATGAAAGGAGAACATAGTCTGGAACATTGGAAAAGTAAACCATGGGAAATAGCATTCATATACCCATTTATAGCTTCTGGATATGTCTGTGCTATAATTGGCCTTTATTTCTGGAGGTGTTGCCATTAATCTTTTAGCTCTGTTTTAAAAAACACCTCACGCCTGGATTCTGTTTACCCCCTCTCCCAAGTCAGAAAACAGTTCCTTGCTGACTGTGAAGCTGGGAGAGCTAAAGCAGAAGCACCCGAGAAGCTTGTGTGTCATTGTCTGACCCTAGGCTTGCTCATGCAAACTGTTTTCTTTGCTGCATCCATATTAGGAGAGTTCTCTGGAAGCAACACACACACACACACACACACCCTCTTGCCTTCAGTTGTACAAACATTCTCATAGGCAACACTGGGTGGCTCTCACAATGCTGTCCAATCAACATTTGTCCAGTGATTCTATTTCACTCTAATTAGACGGAGCCCCTCCTGCCTCTATCTTCTTGGACCTCAGCTGTTTGTAACTGGAGTCTTTCTTTCACCATCAACACCTTAGACTTGGTAAGTTCCGTAGCAAGTTCACCTGGACTCAGCCCTTCCTCAAGGTCGTCAGGTACCCATGGATCCTAGGCACCTACAGCTCATCTTGTATTATGGCACGCCAGGAAGAAAATGACAGAGGCTCTGGAAACCCGGTCACTGGCTAGAGTGTTCTTGTAGAGGTGGATCCAGTGATCAGCAGAGAACTCTGGGCGCTACAGAGCACAGTGTGATAGGGCTTACCCAGGAGACCATTGCTGACACAGGAGGCAAGCTCTGGAGTTGAGACCACAGTCATCTGCAGGCCCACCTCCACCACAGAGTGACAGCACTTCAGAACAACACCTAACACACCAGGAATGAGTTCTCAGACATATGGCACTCTCAAGGCCTTGCTCCCCACAAGACGGATGCCATTTCTGCCTCATCTGGCCTGCTCTTGCGAAATCTGACTGTGGAAAAGAATTGATTGACCACCCGTGGTCAGTGATAGAAACAGTCTGCTCCTGAAGTCTACATTTCTCACACGTATCTGTTTAAACACTAATTATTGTTGGGATAGCTAAGAATACTGAGTGGAAAGCAAATGATGAAGTCATGGAAGACCTGGACAAGCTCCACTAACCCTCCACACTGGCAGGACACACCCAGGTGAGGAAATGAGGCTCAAGCTGAGAGAAGGGCAGGAGAGAGCATCTCAGAGGTAGTGACTGAAGAAGGAGAGAAATTCATGCATGCAGACAGGAACAGTGGTGCACTGCTTGGGTTCCCTTCTCAGCGATCGTTCATAGATGTCTGTGCTTGGCTGAACTACCAGTCGTCTACTAGACTGAGGAAGAAAGCTACTTGGCCAACGACTTAACACACACACACACACACACACACACACACACACACACACACACTGTCTTCCTGTGGTTCCCAGACCCCAGAGAGCTCCACAGAAGAGCAGAAGCTCAGAAGCAAGCCCGGGGGTCCACCTGGGGTTTCCTGGGCAGTTCAGCAAGGCTTTGTGCTCTTTACAACATGGATCCTGAGGAATACAGAGATCATGATTCCTGGGATTCCCTTGGAAGCTCCAGGACTGGCACTAAGTTCTGTCAGTAGCAAATCTCTTCCTTCATAGGACACACTGACAGGTGGCCACATGGTCAACTGCACCCTGAGAAGGTGGCCCCACCCTGACACTGAATGGAAGGGTTACCTACAACCTCAGTCAGTCAGGCATCCCTCCTTTGTCACCATGTGGCTGAGCAGTGGTGCTTCAATACCCAAAACAAGCTGACAGAGGGAGAGAAGCTTCCCATCTCCTCAAGCTGTCACATGAATAAGCCAGATATCATATAGTATCTAATCTTTGGAAAAGTGGAACTGCAGTAGACTTTATCCCAAAGAAACCTACAGAGCTTAAAGTTCAGTCAACTGGGGTTCATTGTCCTGACTCCCATACTCCAAGATGCAGTCGTTCAACCTGCCAGCCCCAGCCATAATGTGTAGATTCAATCTAGATGTAGTCATGTCTATAGGACATGTAGCAGTGAAAAGCTCACTCCCCTCCCCCTCTCATTCATGTGGCCAGACTTCACTTTACCCAGAAGAGCACTCAAGAGCCCAGGATGCTCATGGGGCCAGCAAATGATCTACAGGACACAGCCAGCCACCAAGACCATGAAGGAGTCAATGTTCATGTCTGCTAATGCTTCAGAATACCATTAGCAAGTAGACAGGGTTACCCCAGACTTGCAGAGTGGCGTCTGATCCTGGCACACTGAAAAGCCACCAGGTATAATCAGAGACAGGACATGTGCACAAGAAAGCAACAGGACATCTTGACTAAGGTGTGACTTGAAATGCACTGGCCTTACACAGAAGCAGCTTGCATCCACAACATGGGAAGCCTTTTAAACAATCCTTCATGCTCAACCTTTTCAGTTCACAGAGGGAAAATATTCAAATATGATCTCGCTTTAAACCAGATATGGTTGCATTTGCCAGCTAATCAGTAGTGATGAGACTCGCTGACCACCTGCTGCCTATGGCCAACATAATAAATGAAGTGTTAACTAGACAAGCTATTAACGCATCATCAAGAAGAAACCCCACATGCAACTCTTGAATGACTGAGGATCTGACTCACTTCCCTAGACAGCCACTCACAAATTGAAAACATGAGAAACATTTTCAGCCAGCACGGATGAGAACTGGAGCATGCTGGACAGCTGAGTTTCCTCAGCAAATGATCCCAGCCATGCATTTCTCCAGTCCCCATGCTTTGTGATGCACACATATGTATGTCACAACTCTCTTAAAGCCAAGAGCATGATGCAGTCACACACCCATTGTTCTTGCTAAGCAATGTGGCTTTATCACAAGCAGGGGTGCTCAGGGGCTCTGTAGCTCAGTGTGGAAGGAAGCAGGTACTTAGGTGGGTGGTCCTCTCCTGTCAGCGTCATTGTGACCTGAGGTTTCAGTCAGCAGAGTGAAATTATCACGGCTGGGCTTCTGTGCACCTGAGAGACGGGTAGAGCAGTGATCCACCCCATCCTGAGTTGAAGCTGAATCATAAGCTCCAGGCCCTGCATGACTCATGAACCCAGACAGCTCTCTCTCTCTCTCTCTCTCTCTCTCTCTCTCTCTCTCTCTCTCTCTCTCTCTCTCTGCTCTACCCTGTCATATCTGAGGGAGGTGGGGTTAACTGTGTAAAAAGAGGCAGGAAGCTGAGAGAAGAGGATAAAAGTACAGAAGATGGACGAAGGGAGACAGGAAATTGTTCTACTCCCAGTGTGTAAATAGATCAATTTAGTTAAAAGCAACAATAATTTGTCTAAAATATTGAAAAGGGGGCCTAAGGCTCCCGTAATGCTGAATACATATGTGTGTGTGCATGTGTGTGTATGGGTGTATGTGTGTGTGCATATGTGTATGTGTGTGTATGTATGTGTGCATGTGCACATGTGTGTATGTGTATGTGCACATGTGTGTATTTGTGTGTGTGCATGTGCACGTCTGCGTGTGCACATGCACGTGCACACATGTGTGTGTGAACATGTGTGTGCACACATGTGTGTGCATGTGCACTTGTGTATGTGTGTATGTGTGTGTGTATGCACATGCACTATGTGTATGTGTGTATGTGTGCATGTGTATGTATGTATGTGTGTGCACACATGTGTGTATGTGTGTGTGCGCACGTGTGTGTGCGTATGCACATGTGTGTGTACGTGTGTGTGTGTGTGTAACAGCAAACATTCCAGTTACTTAAATATATCCAAGTCCATCTCTGCATGAAAGCAAAGATCTCACAAAATAACAGTTGCTCAGAGAACTGCAGCAGAAAAGGTTGTCATCAAAAATATCAATTTTCTTTGTAACACCCTAAAAAACAGAGCTCTGCAGCTACCTGCTTCAAAGGCCCACATGTTTCTTCTTCGCTGGGCTGCAAGAAATGTCCTTGTGTCAGGAAGGTCATCGTCATCCACTGCCTCCAAACTGACCTTGGTAATCTCTTCCCAGGGAGAAGAAGTTTGGCACACTGTGTGCGCTCTTGCTGCACTCATTGGGTGACTGATCTGCCCCAGGTCTTCCAGAGCTTTCAGTCTTCCCATCTTACCAGGACATAGCTACAATGTTGATTCTAAGTTGTCTTAGAAATATAGTCCAGAGCAAGGGCAGCGAAAACGGTTAGGATGGACAGCTTACTCGAGGCATCTTCAGGGAGCAGAAGCAGTTTGAATGGATGTTTTGCAAATTTGGGGTTCCCAGGTGCACGTTGTCACATTCTTGATGTAGCCCTGACCTTTGGATGCTGCTGGCTGGGTAAGATCCAGCCTTCTGGGTGTGTGAACACATGCTGCCAACACTCATCCCAGCATGCCTCCTAGATAAGCCCTGCCTCAGCCACCGTGCTGGCTTTCATCTACAATGCCCCTGAGCAGATGAGAACAAGGGAACTCTTACAGCATAGGAACTCTCTCACACACATAGGTTTGACAAAGCGCCTTGGTGGACAGTGTGAATGAAGACGATATGCCAACATCCACAACAACAGCTTCTGGTTCATTCCCCCAGTCATGTAAGGTATCTTTTTCAAGATAAAGTATTTCTGTTCCAATATTGAATAAAGTGCAAACAAAAAATCCATGCACAGGGCTTATATTTCTCTTTAAAATACCCAAGGACACCAGCATACACGTCCTGCCCCGGCAACCACTGCAAACTCTTCATTTCCCATGATTCCAACAGTTTCCTCCCTTACATCCAGAGACTGGCTTAGGCCTTTGCAAAAGCAAACACTGTTTCCAGGGATATAGTCATGAAAATGAAACCCACTAGGAAAGGTAACATGCCAAAGGTTTGCATTACATTTGTTTTTTAAACCTAAATCAGATGCTTCATAAGGAGTCCTGATTTGGCACAGACACAACACCCTTTTTGATTTTTTTGTAAGTGTCTTGCTTTGTTTCCTACCTCCTAAAATATTTTCAAAGTCTTAAATCTAATCATTATTCTTCTAAGATAGGATGATTTAGTATTTTCACAGCATTTCCCTATGACAAGTATAAATGAATAGGAAATTCGTCATGAAAGTTACATTTGTAAGTCAGGTGGTGATGATTTTAATTCTAAGTTAACATTGTCTCAGGGGATAATATTTGGGGAAAACAGTCATTGGGCATTTGTTGGTCTGAGTCTGCATGAGGCAGCATGTCTCTGTGTATTTCTATTCTTCCACAGGATACTTTTGTCTTCATTCATCCTGAATCAAACATCTCTCCTGCCTTCTCCATGTGGCATGGATATTAGACATGTGGCTAAGTTCTGTCCAGTTTTCAACCCTATAGAAATTATTGGCTGACTGGTGTCCTGGGTTCTTTGGATGCACAGCTAATCCATTTGCCAAGAACACCCGTACAGCTACAACACGCAGGTTTGCAGTGGCCCTTGGCAGGCAGACCCCCTGGATTGCTTAGTTCACCCTAAACTCCCAGTTCACAGGATTGTTTCAAAGTAGAGTCATTGCTGATCTCCTGAGATGAACTTGATGGGTCTCACATTCCCAGACAGACCTCTGGACACCCATGGGAACAACTTTGAAAAGCATCCCCTGACTTGTAAGAGGTGCTGGTCCACAAAGGTTCAATA
This sequence comes from Rhynchomys soricoides, assembly GCA_019843965.1. Taxonomy (NCBI): domain Eukaryota; kingdom Metazoa; phylum Chordata; class Mammalia; order Rodentia; family Muridae; genus Rhynchomys; species Rhynchomys soricoides. The sequence continues at coordinate 2,135,673 of JADRCH010000107.1, read as the reverse complement.
AAATAAAATTCACTATTCTGTGCCTACGATTATATTTCAAACCACAGACTAGAACATTACCTCTCCTTTCAAAATTAAAAAAAAAAAAAAGATTTTCCTTGTATTAACTGGCCTTCAAATGTGGACTTCAAATATTCTTCACTACTTTACAGAACTTACTTTGTACCATGGAGATCAGAACCTATTTGTAGAGTGCTATTGGACTTTCATTCCTTGAGAGTTAGAAACTACACAGAAATGTCTTCTGTTTCATAAATACAATTATAAAATGAAATAAAATTGGAAAATAATCTTCAGTAGACCCAGGAGTTCCCTGAACAATCAAAGCACTTTTAGCACTGTGAAATGTAGTTAGAAGATAGGAATTGCCGTCAGGAGAATGAGCTTCCATGTTACTTGATACTCACTCCACCCTCCTCTCTCTAACATGGGATCAGGGGGGACAGGAAGCTCTCGCAAACCTTCACACGTGGGTGCAGTTGGTGGATGGTGGGGTATCTATCCGGCTCTTGTTTTCTTTCGTATCACTTTGAGGTGATCCATCACAAACATGGCACTTGAACACTTGCTTGTAGGCCTTTCGGAAGTTTTCTGAGAGAAAGGCATATATGATGGGGTTCACCGAGGAGTTGCTGTATGCCAGGCAATGGGCAGTGATCCTGAAGAAGAAGGAAGCCGGAGTCAGCGGGAACGCTCCAAACTCAGCCCAGAGGTGGACGACGTGATGGGGCAGCCAGGATATGCCAAATACCACAACGACCACCAGGACGGTCTGTGCAGTCTGGAAGAGAGAGTAATGGAAAAGGTCGGAGAGGGGACAGGAGCTGCAGGAGTGCACCAGTTATATCAGAAGAATACACCCCAATATCATTCATAGGGACTTCCATGAGATCATGTAAAAGTGTTAAATTTTATCTAACACAACACTTCTGTTCGTCATCTTGAGACCCAGCTGGGACCTAACACAGTCCTGATTCCTAGGTTTGTATAAAGCGCATGTGGACTGTTGTAAGTGTGAAATTAGAAGCAGATCAAGATTAAGGACTGTTGCCTAAAATAGAAAATTCCAGAAGCTAAGAGATGAGGCAGGAGGACCAGAGCTCTGGACCAGTGTGACTTTACACAAGACCCCCAACTCATAAAAACAAAACAACAGAGCAGCAAGCCTTTTCCGGTGCACACACACCAAGTTCCATCACAAGCTGGAGCTCAGGCAAACCCTGATGCACATAAGTAGAAGATGTTGGTTTCTCATCACTAAGCATTAAAGAAGATGAGTTGGAGGCTCTGGGAAGCTAATATTCTCACAGTCGTTCCCAGAGCATCGTAGAGACCAACCAGGCCTATGGCTAGCTTAACTTTGACTGCCCTCTTCTTATTCCTGAGTCAAAAGCACTCAGACATCTGAAGCAGAGTCTCCATGTTCATCACTGAAGAGGCTGAAAACCAGCAGGTGGTGCATGGCCAGACTTCTGACAGAGAAGGCAGAGAGAGAGAGAGAGAGAGAGAGAGAGAGAGAGAGAGAGAAGAGAAGAGAAGAGAAGAGAAGAGAAGAGAAGAGAAGAGAAGAGAAGAGCTAGATTTCAGGTCAAGAACAGTAGACACCACAAGACATGAGGGCCAGGAGAAGAAAGCTAAACTCACTACCAAGAGGCATCCTGGATTTTGCACAATTATTGGCCAGACAACAGATCTGCTCACCATCTTTGGAAAATAGCAAAAACCTCCTTCCTCTTCATTAATGAAGAAGGTTAACCAACAAAATGATTCTCAGATTGTACCTGGACCATGTGAGCACTAACCAGCGCAGCTATTAAAAACCCACAGGCAGGTGTTACAACGTGAAAGCTTACCTATTAAGTCCACTTACTGCCTGGGCCACAGAGCAAATGCAATTAGCTCACACATATTACGGAAGTGTTTGCTATCAATCCATTTGCCCATTAGTGTATGAGAACTGCCATTCTCTGGTGATTCAATCAAACAATCTGTAAATGATTATGTTTGAAATACAGAAGAACATGCCCTCCTCTGTCTAAGATGGTCAGTCCATCTCTCTACACTATCCATCTGTCACTATTTCCTGCCATGCTTCTTTTAGGAATCATGGGCTAAGTACAAAGCTTAGAGCAGATCAACACATCAGCAGCTGGTGATAAGAGTTTATCTTATCATGATCAGAATTGCAAATGGCTGTGTGTGGTTTTTGTGCTAGCAGTTTCTCTGAGCATTGTGACTTACCCAAATAAGCTTTTAAATGCCTACCATCCCTCTGCTTTTCTCGGCCAGAGAAATGTATCTGAGCCAGGTTCATTTCCGTGGTCAACTGGCAGTGCTAATAACTTGTGATACAAATATTAGAAGCAAATATTAGATGCACACTCATAGGAACGATTGTCTACCTATGACGCTCCTTAAGCTCCTCCTAGAGGGCTTAATGGAATGCTGCCAAGCACTTCAATGGTCCAGTGGGGAATCACAGAGACGCTATTCTCTGGGGCACATCTGTGTCCTTCACACAAGCCCTGGGCCTTGGTTCCAGCCTCAGTAGTATGAAAAGTCAGATATCCCCAAAAGTAGATTTATTTTATTTATTTATTTATTTATTTTTTTCTCTTTCTACAAATGCTGGTGGATCTGAGAAGAACAAAATTTATCAGGAGAAACTCTTCGCTAATTAGAAACTGTTCTTCCTTGACTGATAATGGCCCCTCTGGTATAGAACTCAGAAAGCAATATGTCTGGAGTTCATCAACTCCAAGTTAAAGATCTGCTCAGAATAACACATGCATTCTCATCTCAGCCCCAGAATTGTGGTAAATCAGTGTGCTCTTCATTATCCGAGAGCATTCTGGGCCCTGTCACTGAATGAGCCATGGCTCATTCAGTGGATAAGAGTTACTGGATAGTTACCTTGGAAGCTGACTCTTTACAATGCTCAGGAGCATTAGTGAATCTCCGAAGAACCACATAAAAGCCACAATAAAAGTGAGGTTATCTCATGCACCTTAAGTGAAAGCAATTAAAGAGATCTCACTTAATACTGACAGCTCTCCTGGCAGAAGCATTTCTACTCACAGACAAAGCAAGAAAAGCTGCCTCTGCTGCATCCCTCTGAAATCTCAGAATGCACCACACTCTCCTACATGGAAAGTGCCTGGATGAAACAGAGAGACTGCTTTGCATGGAAAAAGTTCTTCATTTTCATTTCTAACACTGTGTCCCTGTGTCTTACAAAGCTATTTGTCTTTGCCAGGGATGGCATGATACTGGATGTACACACTAACTGGCGCCATTCATTCATTTGGAGCACAGAATCCTACCTTTGAAGAGATATTGTATACACACTTGAGATCTGGCTCTTCATAGTGTGTTTCTCTTTCTTCCTAACCCTGGACCTTTCTAAAAATACATTAGACTCCCTTGATTTGTGAGTTGTTCTCTTCAAGCAGAGACATCTGTCTTTTCTTCAAAGAGTCACATTCAATGTGCCTAACAAAACTCGGCAGGGAAGGAAAGAGTGAGCACAGGGGGAGAATGTGAGAAGCCACAAGCAAGTTGTGTGAAGGACAGCTGGACTGCTCCCTGGACACATCGGGGAACAGACTTAAAAACCAAAATGCATCTGTTGAAAGCATGAAGATGTCCATACAACATCAGTGGGCCTTTGACCAGGTTCCCTCCAGAAGCACCCACCCACTGTGCTGCCTAGCCCCTCCTTCCACCCTCCCAGCATAAAGTAAGCTTCTTGTTTTCAGCCAACCAGCCTCAAGCCAGAAGCATCTCTGCCTGTCAGTGCTCGGGCAAAGTCCTTAATAGGTTATTGGGCTTTTAATTATTTATGAAAAGATATCCTACCTTCTTACCTCATTTTCCTCGGTATGGGACTAGCTACACAATGTGTCCATCATAAAGCGCCGACTCATACTTCTTAACAGTGCTAAGCCTTACACAGAAAGCTCTTCTGCTGATGTGAAGGTGAGTATCCCTCAGACTCAGGTTGAAATCTCCTCACCAAGATGGTGCTATCTGGAGGTAGGGTCATTAGGAGAGGGAGAGGCCATGAAGCAAGGGTGCTCCAGAATGGGACCATTGCCCTTGTAAAAGAGCCTACCCCCATTCTATCCAGCATGTGCAAGTGCAGACAGAAAGTTGGGGCCAAAAGTCTACCAGCGCTTGACCTCGGACTTCCAGCCTCTAGACTATAGAAAATAAATTCCTACTGTTTCTAAGCTACACCCTATGGTATTTTGTTCCTGTCACACTAACAAATGAATACAGCACATGGACAGAAAACTGCTTAGCCACTAAGAGAGCCTGGAAATAAATGACGTTAGAATGAGCAGACTACAGACATCTCTATCAATCCGTTCTCCACTGGAACCTATTTCCTTCCCATCAGTCCACTGCTGCAGTTTGAGTGTGCAAGGTCCTGTAACCAAGGCTCACAGGGTTGCACCCTGCACTCCCTGCTGAGGACAGGGCTTGAGGTAGGGCCTAACTGGAAGAAGTCAGCCACCAGGGCAGACCTGAGGTTTCTCAGCCCACCTGCATGTCCTGATCCTCTCTGATTTCCAAATGAAGACACACGATGTGACCCATCACCTCATCTTTCTGCCACCTTGCCTTCCCTGCCAGGTTAAACTATACCCTCTTAACTCTGACCCAAATAACCCTTCCTACTTTGAGTTACTTTTGGGGGGCATCTGGTTACAGTAAGAAAAAAAAAAATAAGAAGCACCGCTGTTGACCATCAGAGTCCCATGTCACACCTCAGTAGTAAGCATGGAGCATGTGTGTCCGATGATCACTTCCTGCACTGAGACCTGGGAAGGGTCCCCAGCTGATCCTCTTCGATGGGATGCTGTGGTCTGTGCTGCCCTCCGCCAGGTGAATCTGTTCTTTCTGTCTTTTTTCTTGCTCCTCAGTCTTCAGTCTCCTCGTCACCCTGCTTCTCTCTTCTCCCTCTCCCCTGCGTCTCTTTCCTGTCTACCTCTCACACACACACGCCCTACCACCATGTTTATTTGCTCTATGCAAACAAGAAGGCAATTAAATCCATCAGAGGAGATTGGACATCTGCTCAGCAGCTGGGAAGGGCTGCTCTGAGAAGGGAGAAGAAAAGCTCCCTTTTCAAATGCTCAAACTTTTGCGTATGGTGGGAATGGACAAAAATATGTATTCATTTTACGTATGTACTCGATTATAAAATGACCATTACACTCTTCGTTATAAAATAAAGCAGAGGCTTCCCTCAGCTTCTCTTACACAGTCTTGCATCAAACACATTGTTCTTTCTGGGAGCTTTTCAGTCTCTCGCCTACATCTCATCAAAGACAAAGGTGAGATTCATTAAAAGTTTTGTTTTTGGTGGTGGTGGTGGATTTTATGTGTGTGTGTGTTTTGTGTGTGTTATGTTGTTGATGTTGTTTGTTTTTTCAAAGAGTAGTTTGACTTTCTCAATCAGAGTAAACTCTGTTTTGGTTTTTGGTCCTCAGGATTTAACCACAGGCTTCTTGCGTGTCAGGGACAGGCTCTACCACGAGAGTATATCCCAGACCTTTGCCATTTACTTTTTATTTTTAGATGAATTGGGTCTTGCTAAGTGATTCAGGTTTGCCTTGAATTCTAAATTGGGCATCCTCCTGTCTCAGCCTCCCATGCAGCTAAGATCAGAGGATCTCACCACCTGGCTTAAATCTTTGGGATTAATAGTAAATATTTAGCATAATTGGTAGGCATCTTCTGCAGTATTGAATCCTAATAAGCCTCCTTGTACCCAGTATGTATGTGTCTGTGTGTGTGTCTCTGTCTGTGTCTGTGTGTCTTTATGTATCTGTGTGTACCTGTGTGAGTGTGTCTGTGTGTATCTGTGAGTGTCTCTCTGTGTGTCTCTGCCTGTCTCTGTCTGTGTGTGTACCTGTGTGTGTGTTTGTGTGTGTATGTCTCTGTATGTACCTGTGTGTGTGTGTGTGTGTGTGTGTTTGTGCGTGTGCGTGCGTGTGTGCCTGCCTGCTTGTGGAATCCAGAAGACAACATCAAATATCTTTCCTCAGGAGCAATCTACCTTGTTTCTCAATTAGGCAGGGTTTCTCATTGGCCTATAGTTTCGAACTAGGCTAGGATGCAGGCCAGCAAGCCCCAGGAATCTGCCTGTCTCTGCCTCCCCAGTTCTGGGATTACAAGTGCATGCCAAATGCAACTTTTCTTCTTTTCTTTTCTTTTTTTTTAACTCAGATTCTGGGGATCAAACTCAGTTTCTCCTGCTTGAGCGCCCTTTGTTGACTGAGCTATCTCCCCAGCTCCCCGAAGGAAATTTCTCCTATTGAACTTCTATGGTCTGTGTTTTCTCTTGATTCAACCTCCCAAAGGATGCCCGTTCCTTTGAGAAACCAGAGGTCAGCTTGTTCCCACACAGTACCTATGAAGAGCAGTCCAAGGAGAAATTACACGAAGTCCTTAATTGCTCCTAAGAACTCGTTTTCTTGGAGTCAAGAAGTGTTGCTTTAAAAACAAAAAAACAAAAAAAAAAAAACAAAAAACAAAAAATAAAAAACAAAAAAACTAATAGAATAAAAGAATATTACCACAGCATTGAAATGCAGCATTAGAAGCAGAGGAAGAGAACACAGTATTCAGGGTTGGCTCCAGTCATAGGCCTCATACTTCATCCTTTGTTATAAAGAGAGATCTGCACGCTTGAAACTAAACCCACCTAGTGGCTTCTGGGATGTAAGAGAGAGCCAGGGGCAGAAGGCTGAGGCCGTCAGTTATTCTTAGACAGTTAGTAAAAAATAAAAGTGGTGATATTCCAAATGCAAGTTATTTTGAGCTGCCAGGAGCTACCTCTCCTCTTTGGGAGGCAGAAACAGGAAGATCACCACAAGTTCAAGGCTGGTCTGCTCTTCATCACAGATGTGATGCAAAGATGCATGCAAAGATGTAAGGGAAGTGGGTATCCTCCACACTGACATGGATGAACACGAAAGGAGAGCAGGCTGTGCTTAAGTTAAAACCTTTAGAGTAAATACGATTATCTGAATGATTATTTACATAATATATATAATTGATCAGAATAAGTATTTAGAAAGAAAAAAAGGTATTTTAAGATACTCTTAGTAATGCGTGTGGGCTAAAATGTCTGGTTATCTTCCCTCTAATAAAATTGTCTAATAATTTCATTCCACTGTCTAAATCACATAGATTTCATTACAGTAAAAGATAAATTAATCCTGGTGTGTAAAACAGTTTGCTTCAGTGAATGAAAATGCAGTGGATCCCAGAAAGCTAGAAGCTTTAGTAATTTTTATGCAAAAAAAAAAAAAATCGTGTTATGTGTGATTCCTGGATGAGAAAGAGGGGAAGGGCCCCAGCCCAGCGATTTTTCTGTCTTTTCCATGCCAAAGTCTGGGGAAGAGATAAGGCTGGTGACCTGCTTGCTCTTGGGGCTGAAGAGAGTGACATACCAGTGATCTATACCTCCCAACTTCCCACCCCCCGTGAGAAGCAAATTGACAGTTTTGAATCATTCCTAAGCTATTGAATGCTAAATATGCGAATTATATCCCAGCCTCTCTGGGTTCTCCCTGATCTGAGCCTTTCCTCTGGATGGAAGTCTGTCGTTTCTAGCCTCCCTACCCTGTCTGGTCTTTACCTGCCACCCTTCCTGATGTGACTCCTGCTCCACCCTACCCCTTAGCTGTGGCAGTTCACATCTCAGTCAACTGGATTTTCAACTTGTGATTGGATGTGAAAACAATGTAAAGCAAAAATAAGCTAAACTCTCAGAAATGGACAGAAACGGCATCTGTCCATGAGTGTTACCTTTTTCTTAGATGCCTCTGACTTTTTTGACATGTTCTTCAGCTTTTTATGCAGATGATTAAGGACCTGCAAAACATAACCGATAAAACAGGTCAACTTCAGGTCGTATTTACTCACTGCCTCTTTTTCAGTGACAACCACTGAGCTTGGCTATGGTAATGCTAGTGCTTTTAAACCAACAAAAATAGAATGCATTTTAGATAAAAACAGCCCTGAACCCAAGCAGCTGAATGAGTTCAGAAGTATTCCTGGAAGATAGACCACACCCAGATCTGGATAGAGCCATAGAGAATGTAAACCAGGCTCAGTGTTTCTTGGAGAAAGCCTGTCCTGAGGTGGGGTGGGGCTTACTCATGCAGTCTCCTGCTCTTACTGCCTTGCTTTAGTCTGAGAATCTACATGGCAGGTCCTAATATATACAAGGGACACAGAGACAGCTCAGAGACATATTGAAAACTAGAGACCCAAGTTGTGGAGATTCACCATCCAGGAGAGAAAGCCAACTGAACAAGTAAGAGAATATAACTGACAGTTGTTCCGTGTGGCTGCCCAGTCCTGTGACGCGTTCTGGTGCGGTCTCATGTCAAGTCTCTAGGACAGTGGTTCTCAACCTGCTGGTTACGACCTCCTTTTGCAAACCTCTATCCTAAAAAATATTTACATTATGATTCATTAACAGGAGCAAAATTATAGCGGTGGAGTAGCAACAGAAATAATGTTATGGTGGGGGTCACCACAACACAAGGAACTGTACTAAAGGGTCACAGCATTAGGAAGGTTGAGAACCGCTGCTTTAGAGCAAAGCACAAGCCAGCAGGGCTCCTTTTGTGTATAATTTAAATGCTGTGTAGTCTTTAGACAATCCCCTTTAGGAATTCAGCATTGCTGGTGATGTTTTACTACCTTGCAGGTTTTACACATACCATACCTGTCAAGGGGATAAGCTAGCTTTAATAAATTGAAAAGTCACTTCTGTTCTCCTGCCTCTGTCACACGCTGGAGAAATTATGTGAGTGTAGGCATTGCTATGTATATAAGAATTCATAATCTGCACTTTCTCCACAGTGTCTGCCCTGCAGGGCTGGTCCCAGGTCTATTTTCCTATTCTGATGGAGAACCTAGGATAAACGGCAAAGAGCTTGGAATGGACTGGATTCGGAAGAAGTGCTCAGGGAGTGGGTGTGTGTTCCAGCCACTTGGATGTTTCTCTCTAACACCACGGCATGGAAATAACTTAATCGAATTGGCCTTACTGCCGAAGTCTGCTCCACTCTGCTCCAAGCAGTGTCATCCATCAGTCATGTCCTAATTAAGCAACCTCGGGATTCATTTACCAGCCTTCTCGACCCGAGCAACAAAGCAGCCACCTTAGCAGCTATCTCTAGTGTAAATTTCTGTCTTCAGACTTCTTGCCCTATGGAGACACTTCTCACTGCCTGAAAACATGCTGTTGTCTCACAACCAAATGAGTCTTTGCTTGCTATGGAAGCAAGTGGATAACTGGCTGGTATGCCAACGTTGGGAGTTGCTCTGTCCTGCTGACAGAAAGTACAGAGACTTTTTCAATAGCAATAGTCTGAAAAACTTGTAAGAGGAAGGTGGAGGCTGGAGCCAGGAGCCTGCTGGTGGAGTCAGGACTGACCAGCTAGCTGACAATGGCCAACGTGCTTGGGAATCCCTATATGTAACAGCAGCAACAATATCCATATCATTTCTCCCTAAGGTGGCACTGGCAAGAGAGCATAAAGGCTTCCAAGCAACTATTCATTCTAGCTGGAAACATCTTTTGCATCGATGTTACTATTTGCAAACTTATTAAAACTAGCTTATCTCTTGAAGACACTCAGCAGTGGGGGTATAAGAGAAGGACTGCTGGGCTGCCAGGGCTGCATAAATGGTAAGAAAGTAACATCGGAAGCCTCAGACAGCCAACTTAGATAAATACCTTCCAGGCAGTGTATGCAGATTCTGGGGAAGGAGATTCCAGGGCTGCTGTTTTTGCAAGCTCAACTCTGTTTTTCCTGAGCTTTGTATATAGTTACTTACACACAATTGTACATTTCCTTCTATTTATATGTACTTGGGCATTCTGGGCCTGTGTGAGGGAGACCTTGGTTCTACGCATATTCTTTCTGTAGCTCATCTCATGCAAGCTTTAAAAATGTCTTTATAACAAAAGTAATTCAAGATTACAGTAGAAACCTTAGAGAATGTGAATATGTGATAAGAAAATAGCAGAGTATATGGTATGTAATTGTGATGATGCTTAAGTCTTCTAGGCTTCCTGTTACATAAATGTGTGTGTGTGTGTGTGTGTGTGTGTGTGTGCATTCATTCATTGGATCATATATTAGTTTTAATTTAATACATTAGTTTTGTATAAGAGTTCCCAAGCCACATGAATACAATTTCTTTTGCTACAAAATCTACTTCTATCTCTTTTCTAATGCAGCACACTTTCATAGGTCTTATGTGGACGGTTACCCAGTTTCATCCCCTAGAAAACAATCCTTAAAATGGTGCTGCTACCATCAACCACTGGGCCTCATTGTACACACACAAAAATGTATCCCAAGGACCTGACTCCAGATGACCTGATGACAACAGGGGAAGATTTTCAAACTTGTATAGGAAGTTTAAATCTTGATTTGACAGGCGTAATTGTTGATATGCTCAGTCTCAGATGAAATCAATACAAAAAGGGAAATGACAGCCTGGACAGCTCTTCCAATCTGGAGCGGTAGCTGTCTGTGGAGCCTGTTAAAGTCATCAGCATGGGAAGGGACACATACATGAAAGCTGTAAAGAGAGGGTGGACCCTTTGTGCGTGTGGGGGGGGGAGAGGGGGGACCCTTTGGGGGGGGGGGGGGGAGGGTGGACCCTTTGTGTGTGTGGGGGGAGTCTTTGTTTTCAATTCCCGTGGTGCTCTAAAATGGACTCCTGCAGCAAAGTCCTCCCCACTGGCGATAAAAGAAACTATGAATTCAGACAAATGCCAACTGCAAAGTAGAAGCAAGTCAGAAGGGTCAACACAGCCCTTTCACCAGCTCCTCGGGTATGAGGGTGTGTGCACGTGTGTACACAGCCATATGCATTCATGAATCCTGGGGTCTCTGGTGAGCCCAGGCCAATCAAAGTCTGACTCCCAGAACTTGATTGTGTGTCCTGGGCCTCCTGACATAGGGCGCCTCATCTTACTGTAGCCCAGCCTACTCCATTGTGCTCATCTGGGACTCATTTAAGGCAGAACAAAACACCTCAGAAAAGAGAAAGAAGCAAAGATTTGTTAGTGGTTTGATCTTGTGTTAGGCGAACAGAAAAATGTTGAAATGATTAAGGGATTCCTACCTACCATAATATTTTGAGACTTTCCCTAAATTCCAAAGCAACTTTAAGGTCAATTACATCCTTCAGCCTGCAGAAACTTCCTATGCTTAGAACAACCGAGAGCTATGACAGATTTGTGCTTCATTGGTTTGTCCCATATGTCATTTCACTATGTGCACAAGCCCATCTCCTGTCACATTTTTATCTGTTCAATAAAAAAATAATCTAGAAAGCTGAAAAAAAACTAGCTTATCTTTCTGACAGGTCTGCTAAGTGCAAAACCTGGAAGATAATCATGAATCACTAGAGAGGCAGAGTTCCCAACGGAAGTTGTCTAAAGACCATAGATCCCAATACTGTGGGTCATGGAGAGAAAAGGATGGAGGAGATACCAAGAGAATCTGCTAAAGGACGTGAGCATCCCTAGCCAACTTCTTGGCATTGCTTGGGTTTAAACAGTCAGGCCAGCTAAATTGGGCTCCAGTTCAGCAATTTGAAGCACCTAAGAATATTGAATTTGCTGAACCATCCATGGAGATGATTCTCAATGTGTTTTTATTAGCTCTGTTTCTCTTCCATAGCTCAGGCTATGAGCATGCAGTGTCATGTTGTAACAGATCTTAAGGTCCTGCCATTGAGAGAGAGAGTCTAGACATTGGGATCCGTTATGGTTTCATCTCTTAAGACAATGAGCATAACATGGGTGTTTCCTCACTTTTGACCCAGGAGAGTTCTAAGCAGGAATGCATGCTGAGGGAAGAGGGCAGCTGGCAAGAGTCCTACAGTACCGAAAGGAACATCTTCATGAGCAGCTGGCTGCTCTAACACAGTGTGCCCTCCAGGGCCTTTCAGGTGCAAAGAACTGTCTCACTAAACATGGATGAAAAGACCATCCCAGGAATGCAATTCATTCATTTATTTTAAAATGAAAAGTCAAAAATACATGGTAATTAATTACATGGTAATTAATTTCACGTGCTATCCTGGCTGTCCATGACTTCTCACACTGACTGATAGCCCCATCCTTGGACATACACAGCCAATTCAGAACCCAACATGAAGTTTCAGACTCATTAACTAGATGGCACCCGCTTAGTGCCAGACAGAAAAGCTGTAAGTCCAAGTAACTTACCTCCAGCTATCAAGGGCCTGAGATGAATTTGCAAATATTAACAGTGACTCAAAAGGTGTTTCCAACTGAAATACTTGCCTGGATGCTATTTCTGGATGAAAAATGTTTAAATGATCTATTCATTAATTTTTAAGATCTGCTTCTGTGGGATTTCTGTAGACTCTTCAGTGACAACCTGTTTAGCCCTAAGACTTTACCTTTTCATTTCTACAAAGATTGAAATGTGTTGCTGCTGCTGCTGCTGCTGCTGCTGTTGTTTTTGCCTACGGACTTTGGAGGAAATGAGGAAGCATAGGTGTCCATTTCAAGGCAGCAATTAGGAACTTAAGGGACCAATATTTCAAGTGTGACTCTAGGTCCCAGCCTCTTGTCCTGCAGGGATGGACTGTCAGCTCCTGAAACTCTTCCTCAATCACTTACCAGCCTTACCATCTGGTTAGTCACTGCATCGTTTTGAAAGTACTTTTCTTATTAATAAAATAGAGACAGCAGTTCTCACCCAGAGGCTCACTGGGCACATCCATGGGCATGTGCCCACACCCCACAACTCCAGGTGTGCAGCAGCCTTTGCTTTGCATTTGCAAAGGCCAAACGAATAAACCAGTCACTTCCAACTAGCCAGGCTGTCATCACAGGTTTAATCCAGTCCACTCACTGAGGTGATATTGCCATTCAAAAGAGAACAATCGGATCATATAAAGGTGAGAAAGATGGCCTCCTTTAAATGTGTTTTTCTGGGGCAGATCTGCCTTGAGTGGAATGTAAGGAACCATTGCTTTTCTAGACAAGGGGTTATCTATGGTCTTGCTGGCACGGACAAGTGGATTGGGAGTCAGGGAAGGATAAAGTTACATGGAAACCTCAGAGTTTGCATTGTGGAGATTTTCCACCCACCCTAACTGGCTCTGATAGTACCCTGAAAGGAAATATTGTGACAGAGGTTACCCCAAGAACCACAAAAGGGACCACCAACAATACATTCAGGATTAATCAACAAGTAGCACCTAAGAAGTTTAAGGCTTTTGATCAACATAAATGCACAGTGCTCTGTAATTCCTTAGGAGCTGTGAGCCACCAGTCCTTCCCAATACACAAGGACAAGATAAGCACTCAACCCCCAGCTGTATGTTCTTTCTCACCCCCTGAATCTCTAACACTGTCCATACACCCTTCCCTGAGACAGCACTTGTTCTTCTACCCATAGTTCCCCGGGACTTCATTCAGGTCTCTATGGGGAAGAAGGGCTTCCCACTTGGTTTTTAGAACACTAAACTAAAACCCAAAGCCCTAAACCTGATGTGCAGAGACTTTCAGAGTCTGGACTCTGAAACCCTGCTGAGGTGCAGGAGCCAATGTGCTTTGTTGGAAGAACATGGCTCCAGGGACCACCACACTAGCAGGTCTCAGCAGAGAGTTAAGAGGGGTGACTAGAATCCACCATGGCCCATGGCTGGCTCTTAGAGGGAGTACAGACCATCTTCAACCCCCTTTGTCCCATTGTATTAGTTTCTTGGAGACCGGTGATCTTATCTAAAAGCCATTGAAAATAAGGGGGCTCTAACATTTTGAGCATCAGATCCAAGACAAACAATTGCCTCTCTGAACCCTGAGGTGATCAGGAACAGGAGCAGAGCTGCAGCATCCCTTAAAGGAGAGCAGAGAGAAAGTCTCTCTACCCAACAGGAACTGCTAACTTCATGCACTTTCACACCCCTGCCACTTCTCAAACTCTAAGTTTACTTTTTTGGGCCACAAATGATGTCGGAGCAAGTTGAGACAAAGAGAAAGGGAAAGGAATAAAGAGCAGGGGAGTGGAGCGGAGATATGAGGCTCCCTCGGGGTCAGAGGACAAAAAGAGCTTATGGGAGCCTGGCCAGCACTTCCACTCACCTTGGCATAGCAAAAGCAGATGAGCAGTAAGGGCAGAAGGTAGCCAAAGACGAAAGTGCACACCACATAAGCCTTCTTGTGGAGTTGGTTGGGCCACTGCTCCCAGCAGAAGGTCTGGTTGCTGTCCCGATGGAAAAGGCGCTGGTGGTAAGCCACCGGCGAGGCCATGGCGATGGACAGCGCCCAGATGAAGCCCACGCCCAGCAGCGCGTTCCGGGACACCCTGAGGGAGGAGGAGCGCCGCGAATGCACAATGGCCACGTAGCGATCCACAGACATCGCGGCCAGGGTGAAGATGCTCACGAGCATGGACACGGTGAAGAAGTAGTGTATAAACTTGCAGATGAAGGCGCCCAGCACCCAGGTGGGCAGTGCGTACACGGTAGCCTGGAAAGGGATGCAGAAGAGCAGGTAGGCCAGGTCTGCGATGCTCAGGTTGAGGATGAACAGGTTGGTGGTGCTGCGCGGCTTGCCCGGTTTGCTGCGCGCCAGCACGGTGATCACTAGGCTGTTGCCCAGCACGCCCATCGCGAAAATCAGGCCAAACACCACCAGCGTGATGAAGTTCTCCACGCCGATACCGAAGAGTGGCCTGGACTCCGGGACTGGAGGCTCTGGGTCGCTCCCATTCCCTTCACTGAGGTTCACAGCAGCCAGTTCCATCACTTACTGGGACACCCCTTGGGTAGCTGTGCAACGGACCCGAGCGCCCAGGGGAGTTGTCCCAGCCGGGGAAAGGGGGCTCTGGAGGTAGCCTAGAGTCACCGGGTGGCCCAGGACAGCGCGAGGAGAACGAGTGTCTCCAGCTAGAACCTCCCGCGACCGGCAAGACAGCAGGGGACAGCGACCCGGGCCGTGCCTGGTCACACTATCCTTGTGCCTGGCCTGGCTAAAGAGGAGGCGGTGCTGCAAGTCCGGAGCTGAACCTTCCCGTGCGGGGGCGTCAGGCTCAGAACACAGAGGTAGGTCTAGGCGACTCCCATTGCTGCCCGTCAGCAAGCTGGGCGGGCGGGACTCCGCAGCTATCCGCAGGCGGAGAATCTGCAAGGTTATGGGTTCCAATCCCTTGCCCCTCGTGAGCTGCGTCCCCTTGCTCTCAGTGCCTTGAGGCCGCACCTGTTGCTTTGAACCTCTTCTTCCCGCCACGCTCTGCAGAGTCCAGTGATGCACACCTTCAGTGGTGAAGAGAGTCGCTGAGCTTCCCTCACTAAGATCCACCTCCCTGCCCCGCTGGTGCTGGCGTTCGCGCTGGCGCTGGCGCTGTGGCTCTCTCCTGGTCCCAGGTCCTCTGCAGGGCGATCCTTTCTCACGGATCCCCAGT
This sequence comes from Rhynchomys soricoides, assembly GCA_019843965.1. NCBI lineage: Eukaryota > Metazoa > Chordata > Mammalia > Rodentia > Muridae > Rhynchomys > Rhynchomys soricoides. Next base: position 2,120,179 of record JADRCH010000107.1, on the reverse strand, counting down.
GGCCAGTGGCCGGCAGAGATTCTGCCTTACCTGAGGGATTGTGAGTATTCAGCTGCGTCCCCTCTGTGCCTCCTCAACAGGATAGATGGCAGCCCACTTCTTTGCTGGAACTGAGGCACCGCTCTACGTGCTTTCCCGCTGCCCCTCTGGACCCCGAAGGCGACTGTTGGCGTTGGGAGCCAAGCTAGGTGCACTCCAGCGTGTGCAGGCTGAGGAGACAGGCTGTGCAGCCCTCCTGCCAATTAGTACCTTTGGTCTTTCCCCTCCCGGCAAAAGCAAAAATAAATCCCACGAAAATCAAAGATTGGTACTGCTACTGGGGTTCTGTGACATTCTCTGCCTAGCTCCCTCCCTCGTCCAGTCACAAGCTAGGGAGGGAAAAGGCAGGAAAGAAACAAACACAGGCTGCGCGAGTTTTCTTTACCAGCCTGTCCTGCGCATGCTGCTCACCTCCGGGATCCATCATTTCCACCAGACATTACTCATCTGAGTGACACAAACGGAAGCCTTGATGAGTGAAGTGTTTGTGAAGAGTCATTTGACTATGTTGACAGGCTGCCACCACTGCTGAAAAGGGGGGCACACCAACTATGAACCGCTGCTTCTAGTAGTTCAAAAGAAAGACCTGCCCTGGCATATAGGTACTGGTAACTACATCGCTTTCAAAACTCCAGCGTCCTCCAGCGGTGAGTGACCACGACTGTTAGACACAAGGCCAGAGGCAGAGAAGGGTAGGACAGGGTGTCCTGGGGAAACTCAGTGCCCTGGAGATGTGCCAGTGCAGGTAGCACAGTCCAGCCCTGCAGGCCAGGATGCGCAATGGTGAAGCAGGAGCTGCTTTACCTGGGTGAGTTTGGGGACCAGCTGTGCCTCAATTCTCCCCCACACCAGCTCTCTTCTTCCACACTGCCAAAGATGCTCTGATGCTATGCATTATGTACCTGCTAGTGCTTTGCTCTTGTGCCTAGTATAAAGAGCTCCCTTACAAAAGGATTATGGGTTCATCATAAGGAGAGGGGTCCTGTCAGTTGTTACTAGCATTCATCTAAGCATCGGAGAGCATCCTTACCTGCCCCAGGAGGATGGAGCTGGGTTATCAGTTATCTTGCCTTTTTCCCCTGCAGTGCTTTGTGACCTAGAACTTGCCAGTGTTCTGTTCTGGTGGCAACTCTGCTGCATTGAAGGTGATATGGAATAGGACTTGGAGGAGTGGTTTAGTCATGGGGGTTCTATTTTGTTTTATTCTGTGGTGTGTGTGTGTGTTTCTGGGAACTGGTTGAACTCAGGACCTCAGGCATGCTGGGCAAAGACTCTACCAGTGATCAATATCCCCAGCACGAATTTATAGGAACTTGGCTGTTGTTGTTTTTCCATGTAGTATTAATGAATTACTACTTTGTGTATATATGTGTGTGTGTATGTGTGTGAGTGTATGTGCTTGTATATATGTGTGTAACTGGGCGCGCACATGTGTGTGTGTGTGTGTGTGTGTGTGTGTGTGTGTGTGTGCTGGCACTCATGATGGTCACAGTCACAGGAAAACTTCCAAGAGTAGTTTCCCTCCTCCCACCAGGAGCTCTGGGGATAGAACTCAAGATAGCAGGTTTGCTTGGAAAGTGTTTTCACACCGAGACATCTCCTCGGCCCTCTACACACTGTTGACATGAGAGGCCCATAATGAGATTATATCATACACTGGAGCCCACCATCTAGCTTAAAATACCTAAAAATTCATCAATATCCTTGAAGTCATTTCAAATACTTGTCTAATCACAATCTCCACCACAACCACCTAAACATGTGCTCATTGTTCCTTTCAAATTGTACATGTGATATATGCATATGTCCTTTAATGGTAGTCCATTATGGGCTTGGGGGTATACTGGCTAGTTTTGTGTGCCAACTTGACACAAGTTAGAGTCATCAGAGAGAAAAAATCCTCAGTTGAGGAAATTCCTCCCTGAGATCCATTTGTAAGGCATTTTCTCAATTAGTGATCAAGGGGGGAGGGCCACTTGTGGGTGGAACCATCTGTGGGCTGGTAGTCTTGGGCTCTATAAGAAAGTCAACTGAGCAAGCCAGGGGGAGCAATCCAGTAAGCAGCATTCCTCCATGGCCTCTGCATCAGCTCCTGTCTCCAGTTCCTGCCCTGTTTGAGTTCCTGCCCTGCTTTCTGTTGATGAAGTGTAAGCCGAATAAACCCTTTCCTCCCCAACTTGCTTTTTGGTCATAGTGTTTTGTGGAAGCAATAAAAACCCTAACTAAGACTGGGGGATGGGGAGGTTGAGGTTTCATTTTTGCTTTGGTGGTGTGAGATGCATTTGCATTTGATCTACATCTTGCCTTGGTTTGCCTTTGACAGGTAATTCATCTGTCCTCAGGTAGACGCACCAAGGCTCAGCTCTGTTCACAGCATTCTGTCTTTTGCTTTCTGCACTCTTCCTCTATACTGTGACCTCTTCAGAGCACTACATAAATGCAAGACTCTCAGACCCAGCATGCTCATCTCTGTTTCCTAACCTAGTGAGTTTGGTCCATGTCTATTCCTTGCTGTCACTGATTCAACAGTTGGTTTGTTGACATTTCCTGAACAGTTGGCATTTCTCTTCTGTTTCCTACAAGCTGCTCCCTCTGCTGTTCTTCCACTGGAATGTTCTATAGCTCCTCCAAAGAGCTTCCTTCCTGACGTCCGCAAGATCCTGCTCCAAGAATCTTGCTCACAGTGGTTTCTCCTAGTGCTGTTTCTCTCCCATGTTTCTGTGTCCTTGCTTCCTTCCCTGTTTGCAGTCTTTGTCACATTTCCTATTACACTGCTACATCTTTTTAGAAACCTTATCCATAGTACAAAAGGGACTGACAAGCGTGGAGTTGGATGTGTTAGTCTTGAAATAATGCAGCACCTCAAAGCTGGAGATACGAGTTTAGAGCTGTCTTGAATCCATTATTAGTTAATAAAAATTAAAATTAAAATGAATTGTTGGGAGGGCCCACTCACTAACAGCTCAGCCTCAGATCATTGCTAGTCTCATGACTCCTCTGGCTCACCTGGCTCTGCAGCCCCGTAGTTTGTAGTCTGACCTTTTTAATGCTCTTGCTGGAGAGCATCCTTGCTGGAGATCATCACTAGACAGCCAAAGCCATTTTCCAAGAACTTGTAGCTGCCTGCCGTCGCCTTCTCAGCCCATCAGAAGCCCTCTCCCTCTGTCAGAGAGCACAGTTCAGTTCTTCCTTTAGTAGGAGGCGATGAGGAAAAGCAGTTGGCCCTTCTGACCCTGACCAAACAGTTCTTTTCTCCTCCCCCCAACCCACTGTTTTGTTCCCACAAAGTCAGCTCCCTGTCTTCTGTCACTTTTTTATACATAAATTTTACTTTTCTCTACATTTTATTGTCTTCTTTTTGTCACTGGCATTTCAAGATTTGCTTCAATGTTTGTGATGTTTTTATTTTTCACACATACACCCTTCCCAAAGTTTCTAGAAGTAAGGAGTAATATTTTTTCATCGGTTTTAGAAAATTCTTGGGCATTATCTCTTTAGTTGTTGAGTTTCCCAATACCTGCTCTTCTGTGCTCCTCCATTTCTAAAAGATCTATGACTTTCTTCTCTGTCTCTTAGTCACGTGGTCTTACCTCCCATCTCTCCTGTCTCTTAGTCATGTGGTCTTACCTCCCACCTCCCCTCAGTCTCTTAGTCACGTGGTCTCCATGTCCATCTCTCCTCTGTGGCACTTCCCTGGTGGTTCTCGGCCGTGCACCATCCATTTTACCATGGCTCTTAAATTCTAATAGATTTATTTTTGTCAAACATACCAGGACTAGGTTTTTTTAATACTTCGTTTTTCGTTATCTATGTTTCTAATTACCCTGGTTATTTCTTCAAGTACATTTAATGTGATAATTTTGTATTCTGAATATTTCAATGGCTGAACACTTTGGAGCTCAACATGTTCCTGTCATTTCTCCATAGCTGTATTTGTGTGGCCTTTTTGTAGTTTCTGTTTGATTTTTCTCATTGGATTTCTTTCCTGCTAGAGTGTATCTGTGAGAACTTTATGAATCCCAAGTTCTAAGTACATTCCCATAAAACTGTGCTCAACTCAGGACATTGTAATTTGTTTTAACTCGAGTCATCTGGACACACAAAGGAGAATTACACTCCAGAGAAGCACAAGACCTCACAGGAGAACCTGCTTCTTCCTCCTGATCTCAGAACCCCAACACAGCTCTCGAGGTTTCCTTTAAGTATGCTTGCCTTGCTGTCTTGCTGTATATCTATATCTCCCTGCCTCCACTCTCTGAACTTCTCCACCCTCATTCTCTGAGGTCTATGAGCTGCTTGGGTGGGTAGGTGGGTGGGGCAGAAATTAGTCATGCCCGGTCCCAGCTGGCCTCGCTTCACTCAAAGGGTGAATCCCAGATGAAGTTCATTTTTTAGTTCCACAAAGGGTCTGCCCCACCATGAACATCTATCCTCCACACAGTGACTTCTTCCACAGTAAGAAATCACAAAGCCTTTGTTGTTGTTGTTGTTGTTGTTGTTGTTGTTGTTGAAACAGGTTTTGTGTAGCCCTGGCTGTCACTTTATAGACAAATCTGGCTTCAAATTCAGAGATGTACCTGCCTCTGCCTCCCAAGTGCTGGGATTAAAGGTGTACACTACCACTGCCCAGCTACAGCTTACTTCTTGTTCATGAAACATTTAGCCTTAAGTTGGCTAAAATTCCGTTCTCTGTTCAGTAGTACCTGTTCTACATGAATGTGTTGCAATCCAACCACAGAATCTCATAGCACCTCACACCATTCATTAGCTCTGGGTGATCTCAGATCACCCTTGTCATATGCCTCTAATGAATCAATTACTAATTAGTCGTTATGAAGTTCCCTCCTTTAGGAATGAAATTCAGGAAACTCAGAAGGGAAAAGTGCTTTCTTGAAGCAGCACCTCTTACCTAGAATATGTGATGAATGCACAAAGAAGCACACAAATCATATTTCTACAGATCTGCAGTTTTTCTAATGTAAAGGTTGCTGAAAGCTGTACTTGGATGTCACCCAAAAAATCACCAGGAGTTTCGCCAGGTACTTTATTTTTTTTTTAACTTTATTTATTTATTTATTTTGATACTTTATTTCCATTTCAAATGTTTCCCCCTTTCCAGATCTCCCCTTTGGAAGTTCCCTATTCCCTCTCCCTTCCCCCTGCCTCTATGGGGGTATACCTACCCACCCAACCCACCCACCCACTCTTGTCTTCCCTCCTTGGCATTCTCCTATACTGGGGCATCTAACACTCCCCAAGGGCCTCTCCTCCCCCTGAGGGCTAACAAGACCCTCCTCAAGGGTCTTGAATACACAAGAATCCATGTGTATTCTTTGGTTTCACCAGGTACTTTAAAAAGGGACTTGAAATTAAAATCACACATGGTGACACAGAGGCAGAAAGCAAGACACCTCAGAACAATAGGGTCTCCCCCACAGCACCCTACAGACTCTCTCACCAAGAAAAAAAGAAATCCTTTATTTTTCAAATTTTGAGGGAAAAACAGCAGGGCTGTAAACTGTGGCAGTTTCCTGAAAAAAAGGAAGAAAGAAAAATCACACCTTTTAAGTTAGGATCCAAGAAAGCCTGCTGGGCTCAGTCATGGAGCTTGGGGAGCAGCTGCAGGGCAGAAGAGGGTAGAGGGTAAAGCTTCAGAGAACAGATGAGAAGGCCTAGAGTATCAGGGACAGCATGCACAGGCTTTGACTAGTATCTGAAAGAAATGGATGAAAAAAAAAAGAACATGGTTTTCTGAGTCAGGAAAAGTGGGCAGGCCTGTGTGTCTGTGGTCTTTGCAAGTAATTGCAAGCACCTGCCCAACTTTATCTTAACAAGCTTGATCTGCAATCCCAGCAAGCAGGGCCCTAAGACCCCCTGAGATGAATGCAGTTGACTGACAGACTTTGCTCCAACTCTTTCCCAACAGTGTGGATTCACCCACATGGTGCGATGCCCCCTGCAGCATAGGACTGACTTCCAGCTAATTAAGAGGAGCACACACTCTCTTCCCCTTACGTAAGTGCTGTTTTCATCTCCAATATTCTTTGGAAACAACTTTTTTTGTTGTTCTCTTCCTTTAAAGCCAATGTGAGTTCCAGGGTTTAAAGGGAACGAAAGCTCTCATCGGTCCAATTATCTCCATGAATTTACTCCCTGGCTCCTTCCTCCCAACCTTGCTTTGCAGTAATTGGTGATGAGATGTCACGTTTGACCCCAGAAAAAGCACCAGAGAGGAACATGTCCCTTCTCTTGTTACCCTTGACAACCTGGTTCACTCCTATTTGGGAAACTCTGAACTGTTATTGGCCCACCCACACTCAGTCATGGCCACTGAGTCATCAGGAGGCACAAGGGATGAAGGACATGTGCCCTCTGTCTACTTGAGCTGTGCCATAGTGGCATCTCTCAACAGCTAGGCTTTGGCTGACAGTGTGACAAGGGGATAGGTGGGGGAAGAAGCCTCACCTTCAAGTTAAGGCTCATGTTTATCTCTGTGAACTTGAGAAGGCTCTATCACCTAGATGAGCCTCGGTCTCCTCACCTGGGAACCAGGAGGGACCATCGTAAGGTTGAATTTCCCTGCAATTGTTCTTTGCATTTCATTATGGCAAGATGTGTTTCGAAACACAGAAATTAAAAAAAAAAAAAACCATATTCCGTGGCAACAGTCTCTATGTTAACAAGTTGTTGACAACCCAAGTTCAGTCTCTAGGGTCTATACGGTAAAAGGAAAAAAACGACTTTTAAAAGCTGTTCTTTGATCTTCATACCCACACTGTGGCATACACACACACACACACACACACACACACATAAAATGTAATTGTAAATGTAATAAAAAATTTAAAGAAGTTATCTATACAAAGTAATGCAGAATGTGAGGCCCTAAAATTAATTCCACTGTTATTTTTGAAATGTGAATACATTGCAGGAATTTTTTCTGGCCTTGTCTGTGTGGTGTTCTGTGAGTTTCTTATACCTAGATTGGCATTCTTTAGGCAGAAAGGATTCTGGGATAATGCCGGCAGGAGATTCACTGGGAAGATGCAACGGCAAGAGGAACGCGTAGTGCCTGAGCACAAAAGGTAGCAGAATGTAGAGTAAATGGGTTATATTAAGTTATGATCTAGTCAGAGAAGAGCCTCGCCATATGGCCAAGGTATTAGTAAATATACTTTGAGTCTGAGTCTTATTTCTGGGAGCATGGGGCTAGGAGGAAGAACCAGATCAAACTTCTACACATCTCTTTCTCTAGGTTTGGGAAATTTTTTTCTATGATTTTACTGAAGAGATTCTCCAAGCTTTTACCAATATATTCTCTTCTTCTACTCATAATTCAGCAATTAGCTCTCTCTTGGTGTTCCAAAGCTCTTCCGAATTCTGTTCATTTGAATTTCAATTTCCCATTGACCTTTATCCATGGATCCGATTCCTTTACTTTGTCTTCCAAGCCTGATTCTGCTTTTAAAATGATCCATTCTAGTGATGATGTTTCCTACTGAGGTTCTTAACTAACTTACTTCAGTTTGGGGTTCCTTCTGCTGTGAGCATCTGAACTCCAGCCTCTACTTCTGAACACTTCCCTCTCTGCATGGCCCAGAAATGACAATCTGTGCTCCTGTTTCAGGCCAAGCAACCCAGACTGGCTCCTGCCCCAAAGCTGGTGGATAAGCCAGCCCTTTCTAGCTGCCGAAGAGGGGAAGAAGAGCAAGAAGTGATTGAATGTGATGATGACAGTTGAAATGAAACAGATGGAGTTAAGAAGCACCCCAGTGAGGAAACCTGAAAGGAGAACAGAAATACAAACTTCTCCATTAACCGTTCTCTCAGAAGAGGTCAGAATTAATGGCCAAACTCCCAAACTTTGGATAACAACATTTGCTAACCATCCACAAGAGTCTGCACTGCTTACAGAGGAGAACAAAGAGGCTCTGCAGTATTTGACCAGAGTTCAAGTGACAGAATTTGAAGAGGTAAAATCAAGTTACAGAAGAGATTGTTATCTAGATGAAAATCCTTTCTTTGAAAATGAAGTTCTCTCCAAAGGATTTCTTCTGAGCGAGAGCAGTGATCCATCTTCAATGTCCACTGAAATCAAATGGGAAGCCGGAAAGGACAAAACACTCAAGTCCCACAGAACAAGGTCAGTGGGAAAAGGCACCGTGGGGGACTGAAGAAGTTTTTCACCTGATGTACGTACAGACCATCCAGGCAGGTGCAGATGATGCAGGAGAGGCCATCAAAGGTGACATTAGACCAAATCCCTTGCAGTACTATTTGGTTCCTAGTACATACGGAGAAAAAGGGGGATGAGGGAGGGAGGGAAGGAAGGAAGGACTAACAAATGAACAACAAAGAAGAGGAAGAGGAGGAGGGGAAGGAGGCGGAGGAAGGGAGATTAAAAGATATTGATGAGAAAGGGCTGAAGACTCAGCCACAGAAGCAAGTGCTGTGGATCACTGCCTTTCCCTCTGCTCCTCCAAGTCCACCCCAGTCCCACCCCCATCTCTGTAGCAGACCACCTGCCGTGGACTCCAATCCTCTCTGCTCCTATCTCCAGCACATCACACAGATTTGCCCTTCCTCCCAACTCACCTGTTTTAGCCCCAACTCCAACAGGCTTTCTCTGGGAACCCTCCAGCCAAGCCAGACAGAGAAGCAAACAGTCAAGCTTCGGATCTTCAGTCTTCCCTCCTCGTCTTGAATCGAATCCCTAGTCTCATCCTCAGCTCTGTAGCAGACACCTGCTGTAGACTTCTCTCTCTCTGACACCCTTCCCATGGGTGCAGGCAGATCCTAGTGAAACACCTGCCTCCTGCAAACCTCCTCACCTCCCCCAAGCCCATCCCCATATTTTACCTGGAACCCCCAGTGGCCACACCTATCAGGATCCCAAAAGAATTTCTACCAGGCAATGCACAATCCCTTCACTCTCTTAAGAACCATAGAGGAAACAGAAACCAAGGAACAAAATATCCACTCAACAAAGACAAGACCAGATATCAGCACCTAGAATTACAATCTTTCCAAACCCAGATACAAATATGCCAGCTTAAATATACAACCAGTAACAGACAAAACAGTGTTTCCACAAGAGTCCAACAACCCTATCACAGCAGGCCCTACATATTGCAACATAAATGAAACATAAGAAAAAGACCTTTAAGTACCCTTTATGGATACAATGTAGGTCCTTACAAGAAAATTAATAAATTCCTTAAAGAAATCTATGAAAACACAAACAGTAGAAAAAAATTAATAAAACAGTTCAAGATCTGAATGCGGAAATAGAATCAATAAAGAAAATAAACTACAGAAAGTTTGGAAATATTTTATGAATTTGAACAGGAGCTACAGAGACAAGTAACTCAACTTCATTAACAGAATACAAGAAATAAAAGAGAGAATCTCAGGCACTGAAGACACAATAGAAGAAGTGGATACATCAATCAAAAATAAGTTAAATCTAAAAATATCCTGGCACAAACAACCAGGAAAATATAGAACATTATGAAAAGACCAAGTCTAAGAATAACAAGAATAGAAGAAGAAACCCGGTTCAAGGGCACAGAAAACATTTTCAACAAAATCATAGAAGAAAATTCCCCTAACCTAAAGAATAAGATACCTATCCAAATACAAGATGCTTACAGAACACCAAATAGATTAGACCAGGAAAGAAAGTCCTCTCACCACAAAATAATCAAAACACTAAACATACAAAACAAAGAAAAATATTAAAAGCTGCAAAGGAAAAAGATCAAATATCATATAAAGTCAAACTTACGAGAATAACATCTGATTTCTCAGTGGAGACTCTAAAAGCTAAAAGTGCCTGAACATCACATTCTACATATTCTAAGAGACCACAGATGCTATCCCAGACTACTATATCTAGCAAAACTTTTAATCACAATAAATATAATAAGTTAAAAAATGTAAGCAATATCTATCTACAAAACTGACTCTACAGAAGATACCAGAAGGAAAACTCTGACCTAAGAAGGTTAGGCACACCCAATAAAACAAAAGAAATAAATAATCCCACACCAGAAAATCCAAAGAGGGGAAACACACACACCACAAATAAGAGGTACTAACAGATACTGTTCATTGATAGCTCTCAACATCAGTGGTCTTACTTCTCCAATAGAATGACAAAGACTAACAGAATAGATGCAAAAACAGGATCCATCCTGCTACTGCATCCAAGAAACACATCTTAACATCAAGGACAGACATCACCTCAGGGTAAAAATTTGGAAAAATATACTACAAGCAAATGGACCTAAGAAACAAGCAAGTGTAGCCATTTTAATCACTAACAAAATAGCCTTCAAACCAAAACTAATCAGAAGAGATAGGAAAGGACATTATACACTTATTAAAGGAAATATCCACCAAGAGGATATTGCCATTCTTAACATCTATGCACAAAACACAAGGGCACCAAAGTTCATAGAGGCAACACTACTCTAGCTTTAATCACTATATGCTGATAGTGGAAGACCTCAGTACCCCATGCTTACCAATGGACAGGTCATCCAGACAAAAATTAAACCAAGAAATGCTGAAGCCGACTGACATTAGAAACCAAAAGGACCTAACAGATATCTACAGAACATTTCACCCAAAGACAAAAGAATATACCTTCTTCTCTGCACCTCACGGGTACTGATCACATATTCAGAAATGAAGCAAGTCTTAAAAGATGCAAGAAGATTAATATAACATCCTGCATCCTATCTAACCATAAAAGATTAAAGATGGATATCAACAATAGCAGAAAGCTTACACATTTGTGGACACCAAACAACTACTGAATGAAAAATGGATCAAGAAAGAAATTAAAGACTTTCTAGAATTGAAAGGAATAGATGGCAAGAAATAATCAAACTCAAGGCTGACATCAGTAAAACAAGTACAAGCGATGGCTTTCTAAACAGAACACTGGTAGCACAGGTGCTAAGATCAGTAATTAGTAAATGGAACCTCATGAAACTGAAAAGCTTCATAAGGCAAAGGATACCTCCAATCAGACAAAGCAGCAGCCTACAGAACAGGAAAAGATTTTTACCAACTCCACATCCAGTAGAGGACTAATATCCAAAATATATAAAGAACTCAAGAAACAAAATACCTTGAAAACAAATAACACAATCAAAATTGGGGTACAGACCTAAATACAGAATTTTTATTAGAAACTCAAATGGCCAAGAAACAAAGAAATGTTCAACACCCTTAGTCATCAATAAAATGCAAATCAAAACTACTTTGAGATTTCATCCTGCACCTATCAGCATGGCCAAGATCAATAAAACAAGTGACAGCTCATGCTGGGGAGGATGTGGAGCAAGGAGAATACTCCCCCATGGCTGGTGGGACTGCAAACATATACAACAACTACAAAAACAGGATGGTGTTTCCTCAGAAAGTTAGAAATCATACACCCAAAGATCACTTTATCCTACCACAGAGTCACTTGTTCAACGTATTCAATGCTGCTCTACTCATAAGAGCCAGAAACTGGAAATAACCTAGTTTTCCCTCAACAGATGAATAGAGTTTTAAAAGAAAATGTGACACATTAACACAATGGAATATTACTGACCCATTTAAAAATGAAATCATGAAACTCACAGGTAAATGGATGGAAACAAAATCATCCTGAATCACCTTGAATGAAGTAATCCACATCCCCGAAGACAGATATGGTATGGATTCACTTACATGTGGATATTATCTATTAAGTCAGTGATGACCTAGTTACCATCCATAGACCCACAGAGCAGTGGTTCTCAAACTTCCTAATGATTGAAACACATTTTATAAAATTCTTGAAGAACTAATTTTTTTATTAGAGAGAAACAAAGGGTTTAAAAAAAAAACCACTATAGAATCACAGAGTTGGGGAGAACTCAACCATTTATTTTTCCTGTTCTTTCTCCAGTCTACCCTCTTGACCTTAGACACATGCATACACACGTATAAACATACATGTACATATAGACGTATATACACACCTTATGAAGAGCTGGGTGAGGAAGAACTTCTGATCCAGAATGCAGCTTTCCTAGAGAACATGCTTTCTCTCACAGAGGCAGTGCAGGTAACATGCTCTGAAAGTCACAGGCTTCAGGACACCTGCCATATGGGTCAAGAACAGTTGTTTTCATAATCATTGCTAAAAGAGGATCCTAGGACTTAATAATCCTTTTATCAGACAAGCAAGTAACACTTCTTCTAGGTGAGTCTTTGACCTCATCTCTTTGTTGAGTGAATGAAGAAAAACCTTCAGACTGCTGCCCAGGTACGATCAACCAGTCCTGACTTTACTGATAGATAAATCACAAAGTGTATGTAGAGTCATAAAACATATGTCAGCAAGTTGGCTTTCCAACTTCATGAATGGCTGTCTATCTGGTTAAGAAAATTTATTCCTGCCATTTTGCGGTGTGAACTTCTCTTATAACTGATACACGTTGAAAGTATATCCAATGCTGCCTCCATAATGTCTCTGAGAAGTGCTTGGAACTCGAGACACTTCCTGGAGTAAAAAGGGGTGCCCTGTTCTACAGTAACAAGTTCTGAGGCTCAGAACGAACCACAAGGCCGTAAGCTTTAATTTCTTTTGCAGCCTACTTTCACTAAGATTCAACTTCTGCTTCCAGCCCACCGCCCAGCAGAGGTAGCGGAAAAGAAAAGTTATTTGGATGTGAGGAAAGAGGACCTGCTCAGCAGTGGTTCTTTGGGGGACAAGCTCGATCTTCTTTGACAGCAGTTCAGTCCTGTAGCAAGCACCAAATATGACTTATCAGCTCCAGACCAGTCCTCTAGGCAGGCAATCAGCACTCAGGAACTTAGTATGAAACCAGCAGCTGCTGTCCAGTCCTGAAGGCAGGCAGATGGTACACACAGTCTGGCAGCTGCTGTCTAGTGCTGAAGGAATCATTAGGTTTGCCAACCCTCCTGAGGTGAGGCCGCTCAAGTGGAAAACTGCCACAGAAACCTCATTGAGCAATGGCAGCATTTGGAGCAAACCAAACCAATGCTCACTTCTCGTCTCCTGCTGTCTGTGGGGTTATATCCACTTCACAAGGCAGTTTATTTTATGATATTGCAAGATCAGGACCAACCCAAAGTGGTAAGTGCAGCGACTGAGCTGGCTGAGTAGCAGAGGGAGGGCTGAAAACCACACAGGTCACCTACAGCTTACATTTGCAACTTCTCAACACAAACCATGGTGGATTGATCTATGTGTTTCACTTCTTGGAACTTTAATGCTTTTCAGGAGCCTGAAGTCTGGTAGGGCCTCAGGTTGTTCGGCAAGCTCGCTGTCAGTGATTCTCTACTCCACAGATAGTAGCAGGGGTTCAGTGTTTTCTGTTCATCTGTAGTTGGTTCTAAGCTCACTCTAGGCACTTCTGTCTTTAAAATGGAGCTTGTTTTTCTTACAAAAGTAAGCAGGTGAGTGTTGAGAGCCAGAATGACCTAGACTTTCTCAGAGACCCTGATAAGATGAAGGGAAGCATGACCCTGTGTTCCTGTCCAGGAGTGAACTTAGCAAGGCTGGACTGGGGCTAGAGCCAAAGCCGTGGAGGAGCCAAAGTTGCAGTTTCTGGAGACCTGACTTTTGCTGTTGGACTGTGGTTATCAGTTCTAAGGCAGCTGTGTCTAAGGTGTCCTGTGTTCTCTTTGCCAACATTATCTGATTTAGCTGCTTGCTCACCCTGGCCATTTTCTCCCTATAAATAGTACATAAGTTCATAACTTGTTCTTCCTCCTCCTCTTCCTCCCCCTTCTTCCTCTCCTCCCCCTCTTTATTCTCCTCCCCCTCTTCCTCCTCATTCTCCTCCTCTTTTTTCTCTTTTCTGAGTCAGGGTTTCTTTATGTACCCATGTCTGTCCTGGAACCCATTCTGTAGGTAAAACTGTCAGAGAGCTGTCTGCCTCTGCCTCCCATATGCTAGGATTATAGGTGTGTGCCATCTCCACCCAGATGATGCTGTACTTCTTAATAAACTTGCTTGGCAGACGTCATCAGCTTCTGCAACACCTCCTAGTCCCAGATATTGCTTTTGTCTCATTTATTCCTCAATCCCCTCTTCCCACCCAACAAGTCACTGTTCAGGACCCTTATTCACGAATGTTCAGGTCAGGTGAGAAGCTGTTGGCTAGAGAAGTCAGGAGGTGCAAGCTAAGACTGGACAGTCAAAGCCGAGGGTTCCCAGTCATCTGCCTGCCAATTCCCCAACACCTCTACCCATGGCATTTTTGCCTCAAGCCCCAGACAGGGGAAATGTTAAGGGAAGAGCATTCCTCAAAAGCTGTCCTGATCTGCTCACTCAGTCACTGAGTAACTCCTTCCCACTTGCAGCCAGTGCTTTCTCGATTAAACGGATGTAATACTAGGTGTCCAGGCTTGGGTGGAGTTATTCTGAAGATTTGACAAGCTTATTATGTAAAATGTCAAGAATGATGCTAATAACAAGAAGTACTAGTTGGAAGTTTTGTGTTAATTTAATTGTTTGCTTTAAAAGTACTTTCACTGACCATGCTAGCATTTCCTGTGTTTATAACAGTCAATTATATTGTCTTAGGATCCGTGCACCCCTCCTGATAGCATTAATTTCTTCATATTCATCTTCATATTCATCATTCATGACCTATCAGGAATCTGTCGACACAATGCTCTGTGCATGTAAATATCAAAAACAGATAATTCAAAACAGAGTCTCAAGTAGCTCAGTATGGCCTTGGGTTGGTAGTAGTCATGGATGACCTTGAACTTCTGGACCCTCCTGCCTTCGATGCCACAGTGCTGTGATTACATGCCCGGTTCATGTGGTACTGGGTATGACACACAGGACCTTAAACATGCCAAGCAAGCACACTACTGACTGAGCTACATCTCTAGCCTCTGGAGTTCAAAATATCTTAGGATTTTAAGTTTTACACCATTTTCCCTTGACGTCACACCAAACGTATTTCCTCAAGTTTATATTAAAGTGGATTTCTTTTCACTAGACATGTATCATATTGATGATACCAGAAGTATCCTGGGCACCCAGAGAGAAAACAATCTATATTAAGATACATGTTAGCCCTGGTTAGACCAGGATGCTGGAGTGATTCAGTTAAACAGCAGAGGCTTGTTAGTAAATGAAACATCTCTCATCAATGAGCCTAGGGGGCATTGAACCACGTTGTCTCATTTTCTCTCTCCTCTATCTGTCTTCATCTTTCCCTTCACCCCTTTTTTCTCTGGGTTTTAACAAGCTGTAGATTGCATGGGCCATGGGAGCACCCTGACTACAGAGCAGAGTCTGCTGTAATAGCTCAGATGAATAAATGTGATTAATTTGACACTCGACACTGCCTTTAGCAAAGAGCTAGTTACTCAGTGAGAAAGAAGAAACGTTTCTCTCCCAAATGGCTGCAAATGTCAAAATAAGAAGAAAGATGGGCAGACCAGTAATATCCGAACCTTGAAGGAAATTGGAAAGATGACCTCAAATGCCTCATTAAATCATCTCAAAACATTGAAGTGACTAGGGAAGAAACAGGAAAATGGAGTTGGCAGTGTCCTCAAGCCCCACACTTCCTAGTGGAAAGCAAGCAGACAAACTAGAAATCTGGACAAGGTTTCCTGTTCCCTAAGAGCTGAACAGCACTGTACAAAAGATACCTACTCTGCACACCACTGGCTTCTCTCATCTTCACTCACAGGTGAGGTCAAACATCTGGAAAACAAATGAGGCAAAATAAACCAGAAAGAGGTGGCCCACTACGGATGGTCAGCAGATCTACTCAAAGGCAGGCCTTACTGCCTGTGGGGCCAGAGATCAGGGATCAGAGAATTCACAGACACTGAGGAGCCTCTAGTGAGTAAAGAGAAAACTGCTATGTTTTCAGAGTAAGAAACTGACACCCCTACGCAGTGTCAGCTGGCTCTCAACTTGTGGGCTGCAACTCCTGTGGCAACCCTCTGTCTCCAAAAATATTTACATTATGATTTATAACAGTAGCAGAAAAGTTAGCTGTGAAGCAGCAATGAAAGTAATCTCATGGCTGGGGAGCCACCACAACATGAGGAACTGTATTAAAGGGTCCCAGCATTAGGAAGGTGGAGAGCCACTGGTTTAGATTAAGTAGCCCAGTGTAAAGAAGTCAGGAAAATCATGAGATGCTTTGGTGTTATGCAAGAGCAATAGAGCTAAAAACTGGCACAGGTGCAGTCAGAGTCATATCATTCTATGTCTGACTAAAAGCATCCCTTAAAAGAGAAGATGGGAGAAGACATTTGCACAGAAACAGAAGGTTCACCGACACTGCAGAGAAGAGCATCCGTGCTCAGATTGATGTGGAAGCCACTCCACACTTAGAATCCAAGTTTCTAACCCTTCCATCAGGAAAACACCTGGGCTTCCCCAAAACCAGAATCACCAGGATTAGTCAGTACTGCATCTGACGGATGGGTTATCAGTCAGAGTGAAGGCTGCGTTAGAGTCTCCAAACAGGGAGGATTTGCAATTTGTTTTCTTTCCTCTAAAGCTAGCCTGGAGGGGTTACAGAGAGCATTCCTCTTTTACGAAAAGCTAACTGTGTAGTCTATGGTGCACAGAGGTACATCCCACTAGACACTGGAGGCTCATAGTTCTCTTGCAAGAAAAAGATGAACAGGAACTCATCGGGATGCGTTAATTCCACAGAATTTCAGGCCTGTGGTAGGAAATATTCTCAAGGGAAGGAACACATTTGACGTCTACACACAAGCCAGTGCCCTGACCCCAGCAGTGAGAAGCCTCTTGGTTTCCTTCATAACCCTCTGGCAGTCAGTCAACACGTGGGTACCATGTCTGTGCCTCTTCCACACTGGGCTGTCTCCTCCCCACAAACCTGGATAAAGTCTCTTACGGTTTATCCACCACCTTTTCACTTTTGAGAGGGCTAATAACAGCCGCATCTAAATTATAGAGCTGATCCTGCTGCCACGACCCCACAGAAACAGCATTGAAATGAACAGCTCCCCCAACTTCCAGACTGAAATAGAAGCTGGATAACTAGTTGGGAAATAAACCCAGCGTTGCATAAAGTAATGATTTACTCTATGCAACTCTATGCAAAATTGAGTAACAATTTTGGCAAACACGCACTGTCCAACTATAATGACTTGGGCTGATCATGATAATCCAGTAAAAGCTTAACAAAAGGAAATTGCTTAATCTAATTTGTTATGTCAATAAAGATGACATAATGGGTAATATTAAAATATATATTAAGAATAAATCCCCACTTGCAACTGTAGCTTAACAATCTGACCAGAAGTTCCCATTTCTGATTTCTGATGTAATCCCCCATTATTTTCCTGAATGTGATTTAAAAAAAAAAAAAAAAAGCATATGTAAGACCAAGAAACACCACCATGTTGTAAGGGGAGACTTTACCTAAGATGTCCCCATGGAAATTGGAGAGGAAATAAAAGCACCCTCCACAACTGTTATCACAGAATATTGTTCATGCAGAAAATAATAGCATAAACACACTGATGCTTAACAGACTAGCCAAGAAGGAAATAGCCATATTTGTCAAGAATATAGGAATGTAAAAGCTCATAAACCACTGGGAGAGAAAAATGAATTAATATTTTTGCAAGTCAAATCTCAAAACATCCCCAAAGCTGCACGATTAGGCCTCTTGATGATACCCCAGCCTCATAGCTGATCCTGAGGGGAAAGCCAATGGTGTGCATTAAGATATCTATCAGACATCTGCTGAACTATGGTGAAATTTGCAAATTAGTGGGTTTCTGTTGAGAATTTTTCAACTATAGCTTTATAAGATAGAAGCTGGCATTGCTTTGCTAGAATCTGAAATTCTTAATATTGTGTTTAAAAATCAGAAAGAAAGGTACACTGGTTACTTTTCTCATTGCTGTGAATATTGCTAGGTGTTGTGCATAAATACCAACAAACGCAAGGGAGGAAAGGTTCTTTTTGGATCATAGCTGGGAATAGCTCAGTCCACCCTGGGGGGGAAGAGACTGCGATGGGAGCAAGTTGGTCCAGTACTGACCAGGAACAAACAATAGGAAATCCCAGGAATCAGCTAGCTTTTTTTTCTTTCCCCTTTTCACTCACTCTGTGTGCCCCATCCATGAAGCTGCCACTTTCAGAATGGGTCATTCCCTTCTCCGTTAAATCTCTCCGGAGACACCTTCATAGACATATGTACAGCTGCCCCTTGTTAGTATCCTAGGTGTTTCTTCATCCAGTAAACTGACAATCAAAATTAACTACCATGAATTTGCTGCAAATGTCTAATTAACAAACAAAAAGCCATGGGAATTTGAAGGTGATAAGCTAAAGGTAGGCAGAAGCCTTTGGTCAGGGTGAGAGAGTGCAACCAACCAATTCCTAGCCCAATACTTAAAACATTCATGGGGTTAGAAAGTGGGCTTTCCCTGTGTGTGGTTCCTGGGGATGAGAAAGCCACGAGAAGGGAAAGAAAGGAAGGTGGACTGCTCACAGTGGAGCAGTGCCTGGCATACGCACCTGTCAATCACTTGACAACTCACCACTTTCCCTCTGATATAAGTTATTTTAGAACAAAGAGAAATATAAGAACTTCCCCTAGTACTTCTGCTGAGTAAAGGCTGGCACGCAACATCTGGACACAAAGGAGCAAAACACGCAGCATCTTTGTGTTAATGGAATGTGTGCGGCTGAAAATAAGTACATCGGGAAAGTGTTGGGCGGGACAACAAAACTCGACTTGCATGAGAGGTGACGACTTCAAGGAAGAGGGGGTTAAAAATTCCAACAAATGAAAGAGATCAATGGATAATAGAAGCTAGATATGGAAATGAATTGCTCCACCCTGTAGCCGCACAGACAGTGGCGAAGACTTGAAAGCGCCATCAGCACTTCCAAGGGCAAGCCGTACATTTGGAAGAGGCAGGGGGGTTGGACAAAGGGCAGCCAACTTAATCTGGAGGGGCACATTGGGGAAAAGGGTGTTGGGAACTTTTGGAACAACCCCCTGAGTAGCCCAGGGATTGGTGTGATAACACGTGGAGGTTCTCCTGCTTTGGGATTATATTCTGCAGAGATAAAAATATTCCAATGGATCCACAGGAAAGACGCTACCAAAATAGCTATGATCCATGTATTCTAGGAGCTTCTACCCCTTCAGTGTGATGGAGAACCCTGAAGAATAGCAAGGGACTTGTTAGTAGATCTGTGTCATCCAGAAAGAGGTAAGAGTCACATTGGAGAGTGACAAAGAATCAAACTACAGAGCAGATATGACCCGCTCTTATGTTGTATGTGAACACAGGGATTTACAAACATATAGCATCATAGCATGTTTTCCGGAGTGGGGCTAGAAGGAGGAGAGCTTTTTCATGTTCATATATTGTTTGAGTATTGAGTAAAAAGACTATATATATAATCTTTAAGTCAAAAATAAGAAAAGCTTTGCCCACTCAATAATTTAGAGAACACAGAACTGACCAGAGTCCTTGGAGACTTTGAGGGGCTGGCAAGCACCTGAGCACCCCTGCAGATGAGCTTCCCTTACTGCTTCATGGAGAGCAGAAGGTTCCAATGTTTTAACACTGCCTGTACACACACACACACACACACACACACACACACATTTGCATGCTCATTCACACACACGTATATACACACAAATATTCACATGCACATTTACACACACACTCACGCATACACACACACACACACACACACAACACACAGCCACAACATGATGGCTCACAACCATCTATAATGGGATCTGATGCCGTCTTCTGGTGTGTCTGAAGACAGCTACAGTGTACTCATATACATTAAAAAAAAAAGTAGGTTTTTTTTCCCCTTACTTTCTTTACATTTCAAATGTTTCCCCCTTTCCAGATCTCCCCTTTGGAACCTCCCCATTCCCTCCGCCCTCCCCTTCCTCTATTGGGGTATTCCCCACCCACCCACCCACCCACTCTCATCTTCCCTCCTTGGCATTCTCCTATACTGGAGAATCTAACACCCTCAGGCCCAAGGGCCTCTCCTCTCCCTGATGGCTAACAGGACCCTCCTCTGCCACATATGTGGCCAGCACCATGGGTCCCTCCATGTGTATTCTTTAGTTGGTGGACCAGTCTCCAGAAGTATCAGGGGTCAGGCCAGTTGCCACTGTTGCTACCTCCCTGGGGATGCAAACTCCCTCAGCTCCTTCAGTCCCTTCTCCAAGCCCTCCATCTGGGACCTCACACTCAGCCCTACGGTTGCTGCAAAGTGACTCTTGGGTATTTCGAACTTTTGGGCTAATAACCACTTAACAGTGAATACATACCATGTTCATTCTTTTGTGACTGCGTTACCTCGCTCAGGATGATATTTTCAAGATCCATCCATTTGCCTGTTCATGAAGTCATTGATTTTAATTGCTGAGTAGTATTCCATTGTGTAAAAAAAGTAGTTCTTTTAAAAAAAGAAAAAAAAGAATCAAAGGAAAGAAAGGTGGATAAATCCAAAGAGAGAGAAAGAAAGAATTTTTTTTTTTTTTTGTTTTTTTGGTTTTGGTTTTGGTTTTGGTTTTTCGAGACAGGGTTTCTCTGTGTAGCCCTGGCTGTCCTGGAACTCACTCTGTAGACCAGGCTGGCCTCAAACTCAGAAATCTACCTGCCTCTGTCTCCCAAGTGCTGGGATCAAAGGCGTGCGCCACCACTGCCCAGCAAGAAATATTTAAAAAAGAAAAAAAAAGTGGACAACAATTGTTGACTTCAGTAAAATGGTTTGGTTTTTTTTTTTTGTTTGTTTTTTGGTTTGTTGTTTTTTTTAATCCAGTGTTATGAACATTTTGAAAAGGAAGCTAGAGCCTAATGCCTAAAGCCAGCCATCCGAAATCTGTCTGCTTGGACCTTACATGACCCAGGGAGGCCACTCCATGTCCTTGGATCCTCATCTCTTCCTCATCACAGCCTTTTCCACAGTCACCTTCTACCCAGCAGACTCCAGAAGTTTCTCCCTGGCATCTTAGTGTTGCATGAGTTCAGTTTCTAGAGCCCATGTTGGTCTCTGTTAGGTCCCAGGACACATTGGCTGCTCCTACTTCTGTTTCTGATGCCACTGCCTCTGGCCCCTGTGTGGCTCCATGTCTCCTTTGCATTCTAGGGAAGGCTACTCTCATCTTCTAAGGCCTGTGGGATGGTTGGCACAGTCCTCTGGAAGCTGCTGGCTTCATTCCTCAGTGCCCTTGAATAAGATACACGGAAGGCAGAGTTCCTTCCATGTGAGGTCTTGGCCAGCACCCCATATCCATGACCCTTCAGACTGCTCCTTCCATAGCCCTGGCTCCCAAAGAGTGATCCTAGCCAGGATCACCACATTCATCTCCTGATTTTCAAGCCTTGGAACTCCTATGAGCTGTAACTCAGCTGAGTTTTGGGATGAATTTAACGGAGCATTCTGCAGGATTCAGGAAAAGCTGACCCCCTTCAGCCTCACCAGCTAGCTCAGCCTCCCTGAACATATGATAGAGTGGCCACTGAACACATAGAATAAATTATGAAGCCAGGCTGCTGCACCCCAAAGCCCTGTGGGGCTGGAGCAGGCCCAGAACATCATCATTTTTCTCAGGACAAGCCCTGTTAGTGTCTCCTTCCATGCGTGTGCCTTGATCCTCTCAGTGCAGATGAGTTACAGAATTCCATCGGATGGCCAGTCATCTCCTGCCTGTTCCCTTCAACCCCATGGCTGTGTATCCAGAGGAAATGCAGGTGTATGGGTGCCACCCTGGGGGTTAGAGTCAGTTGAAGGAAGCTATCTTAGAGGTAGCCCTCAGCAGAGATTATTCAGGAAACTATAACTCCTTCTAAGAGAGGATGCTACCGACTTCAAGGCATCTTTCCAAGTGAATACCTGTCCTCTGCCAAACTCCACTGCACACTCTGACACCCTTGTATGAGTATAGGGATTCTGTAGCTGGCCTTTGGAGTAAACTGGCACAGTGGTCATCAGGCTGCAGCTGCAGCTCCAGCCCCACACATCCAGAGATGAGACCAGTGCCTGAGCTGCACCAGGGCTTTCTGATCACACATGGGGTGTTTCTCCACATTTTCAACTGTGCGTGCACAGCTTTCCATTTCTTCTATTTATTCTTTCTAGACTCACTTGCAGAGATCTCAACCCTACAGATCATAAGCCACATGTGTCCTAGAATAGCTATGAATGTGGACCAACATTTGTAGAGAACATCATTTTGAATTGTCAAAAGATTCGACACCCACCAGCAGCACAAACAAAAATCCCAGCAGCCTCCACCACCTGGCCACCATCCCATCTACTCATATTCATAGTCATCCAACCTGCTAGCTTATCACTCACCACACGCAGCTTTTCCTGGGCCATTGCCAATCATCAGCTTCCATCAGAGCAACTCATGGCTGGTCACTCTCTGGGATGTGCTTGCAGTGCCCCACCAGCCCTGCTGTTATGGAGACAGCTGAGGATGGACGGAGCTTACTCAGCGTCTGCTGTGTCAGGTCCCTTTCCTTCATCACTGCAGCCTGAAGAACTTAATCTAGAACAACGCTCAACATGAGGACACCTTCCAGGTGGGAGCGAACAACGCTCAACATGAGGACACCTTCCAGGTGGGAGCGTTCACAAGAACAGCTCCTATCCAGACCTCAGTGATGAGTTTCCAGGGTCTTGTCATATCCAGTGAGAGCTCCAGGCTCTCAGGGCTCATATGTCTGCAGTGAGAGACTGCTGCTGGTCCCCCCAACCACACCCAAATGGTCTAATTAGCAGCCTTATTTCAGGAGATTCCTTGGCCAACCTTTCTACTTTGTGATCTTACTAAGCTTACATAGGTAAGTGGGCTTGTCAAGTCTAACAAATGTCATCAAAAGATGCTTAGGAAGGAGGCAAGCCCTCTGCTAATAAAGTTATTCTAAGGTGAGCTAGGAATTAAGTGAACATGTGATATATTCTAACACACACTGAAGTGTAAGTATAGGAGTTTATGGTAGGACTCTAGGGTCCCCCGACTGTAATAAGTAAGACACATTCATGTTGTTATTCTGGGACCAAAGTCAAGAGTTCTAGCATAATTTTTTTTAGATTATTATTATTTTCAAGTGCCTACTTCTTGACCTTCTTAGCACCAAATGCACTGGAGTCCTTAACTCCACTCCAGCTCCCGCACCTCTCTGAGCTGATGGCTCCGGTTAGGCTAGGATAAGCAGCATGGCCAGCGCCTGCCCTGCTTGCAGCATGTCTTCCTATTAAAGACGGTGATACTTCACAGATGCTCAGGAAAACTATCCCCGAAGGAAATATTCAGCCTTTTCTAGGGTGAGCCTCCAATAATAATCCGAAGCCCTTTCTCCTTCTGACAAATTATGTCTCTTCAGTCTTAGGACATGATCTAAAATCAAGAAATTCTGCCACTGGCCATGTCTAAAAGGAATCACATGGTGACTCAGGATGCCCTGCCCCAGGCAGCTCTCAATGCCCACCATTCACAGAGACTGAGGGAGAATCCAGCTCTCAGCTCCATGGGTAACATCACACCTTAGAGCTTGTTGCAAATAGTCCATGATTGATGGATAAGGTTTTAATTGGTGAAAAATATGTTGTGAAAATCATTTTATGGATGTTCATTATTTTTAAAGATGCCCTGAACTTGTTTCTGGTTTCTCTTCCCTGCTCTGCCAGTTATTCCACAGGTAACAGGGCTATCCTAAAAACATCATTCTTTCACATGAAACCCTCTTATCCTAGATGAAGTCTAAAGACCCTTAAGAAAGCATAACCCTTGCCTCCTATCTTCTCCCCAGCCTGGACTATTTATTAGCTAGTTTTCATCAGTCTCAATCTCAACTCCAGATATGCTGTACACACACACACACACACACACACACACACACACACCTCTATTTTTTTTTCAATTCATCACAAACTTTTTTAGTTTGAATAATTTGATGGGTGGGTAGATGAATCAATGGGTTGATGGGTAAATGGATGGATAAACAGAGGGATAAATGAGTAGATGAGTAGGTGGCTAGATAAGTGGACAGATGCATGGATAGATGAGAAGATGGGTGGATGGATGGGTGGTCACGTAGATGCATAGATGAGTGGGTGGATGGGTAGAGGGACAGGTGAGTGGATGCATGCTTGAACACATGAGTAGATGAGCAGGTAGAAGGATGGAACTCAAGCACACAGAGAATCTTCAAATGTGAGCTATATCCACAGGGACCCTTGGCCTCCAGGCACCTTTCCTCCCTTGACACCCATGAAACTATGGTCATGTCTGCAAGATACTTGACCAGGGTGACCTGTTCCTAGGTACTGTGTAGGACCCAAGCACTGGGAAGGTATACAATAGTTCCTCTGACTTGTTGGATTGAATGAGTCAGCTACTGGATTGTGGGAAAGAAATAACAGTGTGTGTTGGATCTCCCATTGTTACTGACAATGCACACAGCTTGCTATTAGGTGAAAAGCAACCAAGTTTGTCTAGAAGAGGAAATAGAAATCAAGAAATATACTTGGTCCTGTTTTCATGTTATTGTTTCAATGATGGGTTTATTGTGTGATAATTTACATACATGAAAACTCATCCTTTTAAAGCCTGGAATATTATGAGCTTTTAAGAGATGTAGTTGTGAGACCAACACAACCAACATAGCAAATACCATCGCTCCAAAACTCCCCTTTACACCTCACCAGAAAATGAAGAGACAGCTTACGAGGATGGAAGAAACCATTAAACTCATAAATCCCAGCAGGCCAAGAATCAACAATATATAAAGAACTCTTACAATTCCCTAGTAAAAAGACAACCCACTTTTTGAAGTGGGCAAAGGCTACAAGAAGACAGTTCTCAAAAGAAAATTTGAAAATAGCTCATAACGTCAAAAGGCTAAGCTTGAGCCATCAGCGAGAGGGCAAGGCAACCTCACTGATATATGGCATCTCACACGTGGACGGCTGAGGATGAGGATGTGGAAGAGTTGGAAGAGCCATGTGTTGCTGTTAATTTGGTTGCCACCATTTTGGAAAGTTAGTTTACAAGTTAAATGTGTAATCCCCATATGTCACAAGAACTCTACTCCTATACAAATTGAAAGCTTCTGTCCACACAAATCTTACACATTAATATTCATAGCATCATTATTCCAAATACCCACAAGAGAAAACAGTATCTATAACTAATGAAAAGATGACCAAGTATGACACAGCACACTATGGAGTGTTGTCTGGAAGTTCAAAGTAAGAGCGATTGACATCAGCTACAAGGTAATGAACCACACAAGTGCTATGCCCTGGGCAAAGCCAGGCACAGAAGGCCATAAACTATATGATCCACAGAGACAAGAAAGAGCTTGGTGGTAAGCAGGGCCTGCAGGGGAAAAAGGAGAGAATGTTTCATGTTGAGTTTCTTCCCAGTATAAAGACAGCTTACAACTAGGGAGTAGTAACATGTGCACAACTCAGAATAAGCAATAACTACTCAATTGTGTTCTTTAAAGGAGTGGCTATTAAAATACATCAGTGATATCAGTTAGGCTGTTGTAAAAGGGATGGACATGAGGCAAGAATGAAGTCTTAAGTTAGAAGCTTGGTAAAGTAGTATAATCAAATATCAGGCCAGGAAGTCTACAAAAGTCAAATATTCACCTGTCAATCAGAGAATGGATAGATATTTTTCTGAAGCTGCAATGCTCTAAGTAGTATATATATGATTCGGAGTTCCAGCCACCTTCCATCAGAATGAAAAGTAGAAAAAAAAAAAATCTGAGCTCTGCTTCCAAGAGCAACAGCTGAGGAGGAAGCCATAACTTTTGCCCCAAATTCTACTTAAACGTTGTTTTTGTTTGGGGAGATGTTGTTGTTGTTTGTTGGCTTTTGTTTTGTTTTATGATAGGACCTCAGTTTGTAGCCAAGGTTGGCCTTATTCTCTCTATAGCACAGGCTGGTTTCAAACTCACATCAACAACTGCCCCAGACTCCGGAGTAATGAGACCTCAGGGCTGAGCAACCATCTCAGCCTTGTCTGTGCCTTTTGGGGTCTCACAAGTATACTTTTAAGCAAATATTTTAATTACAACAGAATGGAATAAAGTTCTAACAAGCTTGTAGAATTCCAAGAGATAATGGTTTTAAAAACAAAGATTAATCTGCGTGAGGAAATTGGCTTAGAGAAAAAGGAGGAAGAGGCATGCAGCTGTAATCCCAGCACTTCAGAGGAGGAGGCCACTGGGAGGATACTGCTGGGAGGCATACAGCTGTAATCTCAGCACTTGAGAGGTGAAGACAGAAGGATTACAAATTTCACAAACTTGAGGCCAGCCCAAGCTAATAGTGAGACCCTACCTCAGAAATATGAATAAAAGTAGAAAAGAAAAATTATTATGTAAATATCTGTGATACATCTAGAAAACACAGACATTTATTAACAAAATATTGGCCTTCACAGAAGGACCAATCTTTCCTCGCAGAAAACAAGAGGCCATCGTCATCTGTAAGCTTCTGATGTTCTTTGCCTTCATCGTACAAACCTTCTAATGCACAGGGAGGGGCAAGCCAACTTCACTGAGACCACAGGGTAAACTCAAAAGTGACAGTAAATGACTGGTTCTTTGTATGATCCATGAACAGAGGTTGGCATGAAGATTCTTCTATGGAGAAAGAATGAATACAGCAAACTCCCATCTGAGCAAAATCAATCCTAAGGGCCCTACTGTCACCTCTGTCACTGTGACAAAACACCCTGACCAAAGGCAACTTAGGGGAGAGAGGGTTCATTTTAGCTCACAGCTCCAGGTTACCATCCATCCTAGCAGAGAGTCAAGATGGCAGGAGCTTGAAGCAGCTAGCCCTCAGATCCACAATCGAGAGCAGAAGGAAATGTGCATGTGCCTGCTAATCAGCTCACTTTCTTCACTCTTATACAAATAGTGACCCAAACCTAGGGAATGGTGCTGCCCACAGTGGGCTGGCTCATCCCACATCTCCTAACATATCCAAAGCAATCCATCCTCTCCCCCACCCCCACAGACATGCCCACAAGCCAACCTCATCTAAACAATCCCTCACTGAGAAGCCCTTCCCAGGTGATTCTATACTGTGTAAAACTGACAAAGTTTATCATCATGGCTGGAGAGATGGTTCAGTGGCCAAGAGCGCTGGCTGTTCTTATGGAAGACCAGAGTTTGGCTAATTGAATCCGTATGACTCCAACTCCAGGCCTCTGGCCTCTTCAGATTCTTGCACTCCTGTGCACATACCCACAGACATGCTCACTTACACATACTTTTGAGATAATGGAGTCATTAAACTATCACTCTGGCGTGTGTGCTTTCCTTGTGGTTGTTCCTCATGGTTATCCCAAGACATGGAATAAAACAAATACTGAGGAATGGGGCAAGGGAAAGAAACAGAGACCACAGGATTGCATTCTAAGTGCATTTGAGAGGATTCCTGACATATTCCTATCCACAGCTTTTAAATTTTTATCACATTGGATGTATTTGTTAACATTTATTTTGAAATCTCACTATCTATCCCTGCTGATCTAAAACTCACAGAGGTCTCCCTGCTTCTATTTATTGTGTTTTGTGTACATGTATTGGGAAGTTGGGGGAAGAGAGGAATGCCCATGCCATGGCACACGTGTGGAGGTCAGAGGGCAACTTAGGAGAGTTGGTTTTCTCCTTCCACCATGTGCACCCAGGGATTACACTCAGGTCATCAGGCTTGGCAGCAAGCGCATTTACCACTGAGCCATCTCACTACTTCCTATCTTTAAAGCTTGAAGAGGAGGGCTTGAAGAGAGTGTCACTGTGAGTGTGGTCTGCCCAGACAAGACTCACACTCATACAGATTAGAATCTTTGCAAATGACTGTTATTTGAGTTCTGATACTTCAAATTTGGAGTCTACCCAGTTACCATTTAAATTTTTCAATAAATGTATTAATTAGTCACTAAGGGCCTGGGAAATGTGCAATGGTTTTTAGTATGCACCTCAGCAGAACCAGTCAGTTCTACTAAGTCTGTTCTCACCAAGTACCAATAGCATCATTAAAAAACAGGAAGGACATCATTAGAACACATCCCGGGAGGGAAACATTCCAGCTCTGGTGCTACACTTTTATATTACTGTTTCAGAGATGATCACTCCATGAATCAAGGTAGGCTTCATCAAAATGACAAGAACAGGAAGGTCTGCCACCCCTTTCCACCTAATGGCTCAGCCTCAGTCCCTGCTTTCTACAACCTTCTACCAACCTTCTTGTCTGTCCCAGGAAGGAAGAAGAAAAAGATTGCTGCCTCCAGAAACATTTTAATTTGTCTAGCTACAATAATTAGATTCTTTATTCATGGGCATATGTAGCTAATCTCAATGGCATGCACTTAAATTGGGTTAAGAAGATATCTTTGAAATGTCATTTGTGAATTTCGTTTGTCATTTGTAATATTCTCATGGCCTGACACTAATGAGATTTGTGGGTCATCCAGTTATTAACTCTTCCCCGCTTCAATGCTCATTTGGAGCTGTGGTCCATGACACATGTCTCTGAGCCTTGGCTTCATATGGAGGCTCCAGGGAAGATGGAAAGACAAATGATGACAGAGCAAGTACAGTGCCCATTGAGCCTGCACAAGGAGGCACACAAGAAGGACTATTGGTCCCACGGACACTCTACTTGCTCTTGTCCTAAGCATTTTTCTTCTTGTGTTGTGATACCAAAGATGGCTCAGAAAATACCCAAATGTGTATATTTTAAGATTGAAAATGAAGGAGTAATAAACACCATTATTAAATTTACACTGCAGGCCAGTGGCATAGCTCAGGGGCAGTGTATCTTTGGGTAACTAGTCACAGACAGATCCAGTGAATCTAGGTTTTAATGCCACCAAAGATTCTGACAGGGCAAACCCCCTTTTAATTTCAGTCTCTGAGCTAAGTGAGGAACAACCACATTAGTGCACACAGCATACCAAGTATTGTCTGTATACCTAATTGTGCATTACGGTATAACACAAGGACGGTGTGTATTTTATCCTGTCCTGTGATGTGATCCATTGAATATTACAGAATGTACTGGATGCTATAAATGAGACACATCCAGAATTACACTGAGATGTTACAGAGCCCAGTATGAAGCAAACACCAGAGAGTCTTGTTGTTCCGTGACATTTGGTGATGTACATACCTCACGGGATTCAGAAAATGAAATACTGTGTTCGAGTGAGCAAGAGCTAGGAAGTGGAAGAGGATGAAGGTTCTCAGAACCCCATTTAAGCTTCCAAACACTAGGATGTTAGTAGACAGTCTTCAACCTGCCAGTCACTACTTGACCAAAAACAAAGCAGAGGAGAGGCTTGAGCCTAATATGGCCACAAAGGAAAGGGCTAAGCAGGTGGCAATAAGACCATCACTGTGCCTTCCTGGCCCAATGCTAACAAAAGTCAAAAGATAAACTCATGGTAATCGATGTGGTCAACTGTCTCTTTCCCCAAACACCCATGCTAAGCTGTAGGCATGTATTAGTTAGAGTTCTCTAGAGGAATGGGACTGGTAGAATATAGAGAGATGGAACACATAAATACAGATATAGAGATGTTGTACTGGCTAGTTTTGTGTGTCAACCTGACACAAGCTGGAGTTATCACAGAGAAAGGAGCTTCAGTTGAGAAAATGCCTCCATGAGATCCAGCTGTAAGACATTTTCTCAATTAGTGATCAAGGGTGGAGGGCCCCTTGTGGGTGGTGCCATCTGTGCACTGGTAGTCTTGGGTTCTATAAGAAAGCAAGCTGAGCAAGCCAGAGGAAGCAAGCCAGTAAGCAGCATTCCTCCATGGCGTCTGCATCAGCTCCTGCTCCTTGACCTGCTTGAGTTCCAGTCCTGACTTCCTTTCATGATGAACAGCAATCGGAGATGTAAGCCGAATAAACCCTTTCTTCCCCAACTTGCTTCTTGGTCATGATGTTTGTGCAGGAATAGAAACCCTGACTAAGACAGATGTAGATGAAGATGCAGATTAGATAGATAGATAGATAACAAGGTAGACATAGAGATAGATTATAGAGATAGGTAGGTATGTATGTAGGTAGGTAGGTAGATGGATAAATGGATGGATGGATGATAGAGCTATAGAGATAGGTACATAGAAATACATACAGAAATGGAGATAATACAAGAGATATAGAAATATAATCATCCTATGTTGATAATCCTGAGTGTGTGTGTATGTATGTGTGTGTGTGTGTGTGTGTGTTTGTATGTATGTATGTATGTATGTATGTATGTATGTATGTATAGGTATTTCAACAATTACTGTCTCACACTAGACAGGCCAGGAATCAGGAGTTTCTCACTTCATGAGGCTGGATGTCCCAGCAGCCCCAGTGAGGAAGGAATCCTAGAGAGCTGTTAGTCTTTAGTCTACTTTGGAATTCCAAGGAACTCAGTTTTAATATTGGCAAGGGAATGTCTCAACAACAGGAAAATTAACTTGTCAGCAAGAGTGAGGGCAAGCAGGCCCAAAGCAAAGTTTCCTTCCCCCATGTCCTCCATCTGGGTTGCTACCAGAAGGTTCTGCCCATATTTGGGGCACTGAGTCTTTCTGCTTCAAGTAATGTGATCAAGAAAATTCCTCACAGGAGTGACCCAGCAGTTTGGGGTTTAATTAATTTTAGATGCAGTCAAGCTGACAGTCAGGAGTAGACATCACCATGCCACATTGGCACAGCCATTGCTAATACAAAGACAAACCTTCAATCATGGAACATTCCTGATTATTTCCTCTTCAGTTTCCTGGAGAAAGTGAAGCAGACTTTTTACCCCCAAGGCTCATGTCTTCCTGGAAAATCTTAGTTCTCATCCTCACCTCAACACAAGCTTCAGCCCTGAAAGCCCTGAGGCCCCTGATTCTTTGTTCTCTCTGCTGTGCCCATCTTGACCCTCCAATGTGCATTTTTCTGCTTCTACTTTATGAAAAGTTCTCTTCCCCTTCCCTTTGGTCTCTGTTCCAGGGCTCAGATTCTTAACTGTGGGTCACAAGCTCATAGGGGGTCATAACTGAATATAGGGGATCAAGAAAACTGTAGCATCAGTAAAAGGTTTCTATGTGCATAACAACCAAAATCTAATTCAAAATCAAAGGGGAAATGAGTCTGTAGTATTTCTGTCAGGACTCCCCCATGTCGTGTTTTGTGACTTTCCTGTGACCTTGGTTCTGAACACGAAGCATGAGCCCTTTACCTTGCAAGCACTCTCAGACCAAGCACCATCAAAGAATACTACGTGGAATCCTTCCAAACCATTGACCATTATGAATCACAGTGGTTCTTAGTGTCACATACAGCTTTCTGCTCTTACAAAAACACAGTGTTTTCATTACAGAGAAAGACTTCCAACATTTTCCTACCACCATGTCTCAGCATATATCAAATCAGTATCTTCTCATTGTATTGGGTTAGAATGTTTTATCTTTAAAATTGCTATGAGGGTCCAGGAAAGAACTCAGTTGAAAGAAAAATGTCATGAGGTCCTGGACTCGGTCCCCGGAATACATATAAAAGTCACGCTTAATGATGGGTGCTTATAACCCAGCATCAGGGAAGCAGAGGCAGGCAGGTCCATGAGGCTCTCAATCCAACCAACCTAATCTACTTGGTAGCTTTTCGGCAAGTGGGAGACTCTGTACCAAAACAAACAAATCAAAAAACAGACAACAATAATCTGGCCAAGGCTGAGAATGACAGTCACGCCTGGCGGTGACTGCTGAGCATCGCTAGCTGAGACTCATAGTCTTTCACAGCCCATAGCTCTAAAGTTGAAAGAAGGGACTTTTAAAAATGACAATGCTTTAAAGTGAATAGGCTAATAAATGACAGGCTTTGTAGAATTAGTATCAATCTCCTCACCAACCCACACTATAAATAAGAGCTGCAGAGACCTCAGTGAAAGAAATCACTTCAGCAATCAAGAGCATAAGCACTTGGCCGTGGCCTTGTAAAAAGTACCGTGACCCAGGCTGTTGTCATGGTTTCACAGAAAGCAACTGTCAGGAGATGAGAGGAAGACATGGTGTTCAAGGAGCTGATTATGGTTCCCAGAAACAATGGTCTTCACAGATGGCTTAAATGGGTGGTAATGATGGCATCCGAATCTTCTGGCCTTTCTAGGGTTGGATTACAGTGAGCATCCACAGCTGAACAGGCAGAGGCTACTCCAGAAACAACACATCTTGGCACTTCTCATTGGAAGGATGTACAAGTCTTGGGTACATTCTGGTAGCATGATTTCCTATGTAGCCAGAACATGGGCATTAGTACATGCATGTCTCCCCAAACCACAGTGATCCAAGGTCCATAGTCTCAAACATCCAGAACCATTGTGTCTCTTGTGTCTTCACCCTCATGTCCTCACCCCACAGTCCCCAAAGTGCTTTCTGGGTGGTACACAAGAGGTGGTGGGAAGCCCCAAGGACACTGTGTTTTCCAAACCCAGCAGGGCGGTTGTACATATCCACTCATGACAGTTGGGACAGTATGCACAAGACCCGTGCAAGCTCAAGGCAGACAAAATGACACCATGGAAAGAGGGATGGCGTGAAGTCAGAGTTGGGCATGGAGTCAGAGTTGAGCATGAAGTCAGAGGTGGGTATAAAGCCAGAGGTGGGCACAAAGTCATCACAGGTGGGCATGAAGTCAGAGGTGGACACTAAATCTTACTGCTAGCTTAGAAACTATTTGAAATTAATAGGGCCTGGGAGAGGGACCAGTCAGTTTTCTATGATGATGTGACTCTGATATATGGACCACACTTCAGTGAAAGGTCACACATTTAAGGGTTTATGGGCATTACAAATAGGACTTGATTTAAAAAAAAAGATATCTCCTCCATCTCCTCCCATACCTGATTCTTCCCCTATTTCCCCTCCCCATCTCCTCTTCCTCTCAAGTCCCTCCCACCTCTACTTCCCTTGATTATTTTGTTCCCCCTTCTAAGTAGGACTGAAGCATCCACTCTTTGGTCTTCCTTCCTCTTGAGCTTCATGTGGTCCATGAGTTGTATCATGGGTATTCCACGATCATTGCCTAATAACCACTTATCAGTGAGTACATACCATGTATGTTCTTTTGTGACGGCGTTACCTCACTCAGGATGATACTTTCTAGATCCATCCATTTGCCTGTGAATTTCATGAAGTCATTGTTTTTAATAGCCAAGTAGTATTCCATTGTGTAAATATACCACATTTTCTGTATCCATTCCTCTGTTGAGGCACATCTGGGTTGTCTCCAGCTTCTGGTTATTAGAAATATGACTGAATTAGAATAATAGTGGAGTGTGTGTCCTTATTACATGTTGGAGCATCTTCTGGGTATATGCCCAGGCGTGGTATACCTGGGTCCTCAGGTAGATGTACAGAGGGTCAGGAAGTTGAACAGAGGTATGTAGCAATAGGGATGGAGAACATGGGGTAGCAACTAGAAAGTCCCAGATGCCAGGAAAGCAAGAGCCTCTCCGGACCCCAAGGAAATGACAATAGCTGAAATACTCCACAAAGGGGAGGGAGAACCTACCAAGACCATATTTAGAGGTTAGGCATGGCCCCCCAATTTGGAGGGCCACCTCCAAAATTATAACCCAGAATTGCTCCTGTCTAAAGGAAATACTAGAATAAAGAGTGGAGCAGACACTGAAGGAAAGGTCACCCAGAGACTGCCCCACCCGGGGATCCATCCCACATGCAGACAGCAAACCCAGACACTACTGCAGATGCCAAGAAGTGCTTGCTGACAGGAGCCTGATATAGCTGTCTCCTGAGAGGCTCTACCAGATCCTGACAAATACAGATGCAGATGCTCAGACTGAGCACAGGGACCCCAATGGAGTAATTAGGGGAAGGACTGAAGGAGCTGAAGGGGCCTTATCTGGCATCAATGGGAGAGGAGGCCCTTGGTCCTGTGAAGGCTTGATGCCCCAGTGTAGAGGAATGTTAGGGTGGTGAGGTGGGAGTGGGTGGAGGGGTGGGGAAGCACCCTCATAGAAGCAGGGTAACTGGGGATGGGATAGGGGGTTGCAGAGGGGAAAATGGGAAAGGGCATAAGTGAGAATGTAAATAAATAAAATATCCAATTAAAAGAATAAAATAAAAATTAAAAACTTTAAAAAAGACATAAAGTTGGATGTGTAGGGAGGTAGGTGTGGGGTAGATTTAAGAGGAGATGAGGAGTGAATAAGGCAAAATATATTGTATAAAATTCTCAAAGAACTAGTTAAAAAGTGAGTATTTTTTTTATTAAAAAGTTAGAAGATAGACATTAGCTTCAGCAGTACCAAGAACCAATGGGTACAGTACCTACATCTGCCAGTATACCAGATAATTCACAGCAATAGCATTTGAGCTCTCTCACATCCACAAGCAGACAGTTGAGTGAGACAGCCCAAGCTGACTTATTAAGCCCTGACTCTTCAGGGCACATTCTGTCTCAAGGTTCTATGTCTCAGACAGGAAGTCCCCATGAAGCTCAGAGCTTGGGATAGAAGCTGAATGGTAGCTATTACAGTTTGAATCCAAAATGTCATCCACAGGATTATGTTTTGAATTCTTGGTCCCAGCCTGTAGCACTCTTTTGAATAATATGAAACTTCAGGGAGTGGGTGTATGGCTGGTGGAAGCAGGTCATTAGAGGTGGGTCCTTCATGATGACACGTGCCTTTGGTTCTAGCCCCTGGCCCATACCATGTGAACAAGTCGTCATCGATGGCTCCCACCAACTAACAACAAGAAGCAATGAACACAATGTTTAAGGAAGGGCTGTCTGTGGACACGTTGACCATCCCTGCTTACAGAAGCCATACAAGGCAGGCACTTTACCAAGTAAGACACCTTCCTAGTCAACTGAGCAAGTTTCAAGAGAGTTAGGGGTCCTGATACCACAGCTGGGACCCTCTGCCCTCTGAACAGCCAGCACAGCCCCATGTTATTCTCCTGTGACATCTTTATGCATTTCATTCTCTGAGGCACATTCCCTCCCTCAAGCAGTCACTCATTGCATCTAGAGGACAGCACCCTCTTGTGTCAGCACATGTAGCAGAGGCCTGCACAGCACCCTGCATCTGTTTCCTCCCTGCCCACTGAGTCTCTGCCCTTCCTCTGCTTTATAGTTTGCCTGATCCCACTGGAGGAATCCACATTGCACCCTAAGACTCAGAACAACCCTTGGCCAGATTGCTACTATGTTGATTTCTGCTGGCTCTCACTCTTGACTCAAAGACCTGCTCTTCATCCCTTGACAGTTATTAACCAAGCATGTTCCCACACATGGGCCTGTCTGTTTCCTCTCCCCCTAAGCTTTCCACTCTCTTCATCACCAGCCTGAAAGCAAAGGAACTTGAGTTGACTGGACTCGAGGAGAGGAGGAGAGGGTTCAGTTGTGAATATGTTGGTACATCTGGAAAGCTTGCCTGCTCAAACAGCTTAGGACAGCCTAAAGACACTAACGTAAAACACAAGCTGACAGAACAGATACAAAAAGAGGATCCAACCTTCCATTGCATCCAAGAAACATAACATTAAGGAGAGACATTACCTCAAGGGAAAGAATTGGGAAAAGATATTACAAACAAACGGACCTAAGAAAAAAGCTGGCGTAGCCATTTTTAATATATAACAAAATAGACTTCAAACAAAAACTGGTCAAAAGAGATGGGGAAGGAAACAACCTACTCACCAAAGAAAAAATCCACCAAGAGGACACTTCAGTTCTTAACATCTATGCACCAAACACAAGTACACCTAGGTATGTAAAAGAAACACTACTACAGCTTAAATCACATATTGATCCTCACACACTGACTGTGAGAGAGTTTGATACTCCACTCTCACCAGTGGACAGGTCATCCTAACAAAAACTAAACAGAAAAATACTGGAGCTGCCAGATGTTATAAACTAAATGGACCTAACAGATGTTTACAGACATTTCACCCAAACACAAAACATTTAGCTTCTTTTCTTCACCTCTTAGAATTTTCTCCAAAATTGACCACATACTTGGACATAAAGCAAGTCTCAATAGACAATAAAATTGAAATAACTCCCTGTGTTCCGTCAGACTACCACAGATTAAAGCTGGATATCAACAACAAGAGAAAGCTCACAACTCATGAAAACTGAACAACCCTCTACTGAATGAAAAACAGGTCAAGACAGAAATAAAGAAATAAATTAAAGAATTTATAGAATTAAATGAAAATAAACAAACAGGATATCCAAACTTACGGGGTACAATGAAAGCTGTGCTAAGAGGAAAGCTCATAGTACTAAATGCCTACATGAAAAAATTGGAGAGAGCTCATAGCAGCAACTTAACAGCACACCTGAAAGCTCTACAACAAAAAGAAGTAAGCTCACCCAAGAGGAGTAGAAGGCAGGAAATAATCAAACTAGGGCTGAAATCAATAAAATAAAAACAAGGAGAGCAATACAGTGAATCAAAGAAATGAAGAGGGTTGTTTCCAATAAGAAAGTTAGTAATATAGACAAACCCTTATCCTACTAACTAAAGGCAAAGAGGGAATATCCAAATTAACAAAATCAGAACGAAATGAAGAAACATAACAACAGACACTGAGGAAATCCAGAGAATCATAAGGACCTACGTTAAAACCTATATACTCCACCAAACTGGAAAATCTAAGATAAACAGATAAATTTCTCAATACTTAAAACTTACCCATGTTAAATCAAGATCAGATAAATACTTTAGATAGACCCATAACTCCTAGTGATATAGAAGCAGTAATCACAAGCCTCCCAACCAAAAAAGCCCAGGACCAGATGGTTTCAGCAAGAATTCTACCATAATTTCAAAGAAGATATATTGAAAATACTCTTCAAATTATCCCATAAAATAAGGAACATTTATCAATTTGTTTTATGAAGCAATAGTTACGCAAAGCACATAAAGACTCAACAAAGACAGAAAGTTACAGACTAATTTCCTCAATAAACATAGATGGAAAAATACTCAAAAAATACTTTCAAATCAAAACCAAGAATGTATCAAAACTATCATCCACCACGATCAAGTTGGCTTTATCACAGAGATGCAGGGATGGCTCAACATACAAAAATCAATTAACATAATCCATATAAACAAACTGAAAGAAAAAAAAACACAATCATCTCATTTGATAAAGAAAAGGCCTTTGACAAAAATCTAACTCCCCTTCATGATGAAAGTCCTGGAGAGATTAGGGATTCAAGGGACATACTTCAACATAATAAAGGCAGTTTACAGCAAGCCTATAATCAACATGAAATTAAATGGAAATAAACTCAAAGCGATTCCACTAAAATCAGGAACAAGACAAGGTTGCCCTCTCTCTCCGTACCTTTTCGCTATAGTACTTGAAATGTTAGCTAAAGCAATAAGAGAACTGAAGGAGATAAAGAAGGAAACATGAGAAGGAGGAAGTGAAGGTATCTTTATTTGCAGATGATATGATAGTACACATAAGGGACCCTAAAAAATTCCACCAGTAAATTACAATAGCTGATAAACATTTTCAGCAAAGTAGCTAGATAAAAAAAAACTCACAAAAATCATTAGCCCTCCTGTATACAAATGACAAGTGGTCTGAGGAAGAAATCTGGAGAACAACACCTTTCACAATAGCCTCAAGTAATATAAAATAGCTTGGAGTAACTCCAACCAAGCAAGTGAAAGACTTATAAGACAAATGTTAGGACACTGAAGAGAGAAACCGAAGAAGATATCAGAAGATGGAAAGATCTCCATGCTCATGGATTGCTAGTATTAATATAGTAAAGAAAGCCATTCTGCCAAAAGCTATCTATACATTCTATGTAATTCCCATCAAACTTCCAACTGTTCTCCATAGATATCAAAAGAACAATTTTCAGCTTCATATGGAAGCACTAAAAAACCCAGAATAGCCAAAACACCCCTGACTAACAAAAGAAATGTTAGCGGTGCCACCATCCCTGGTTTCAATCTGTGCCAAGAGCCATGGTAATAAAAAACAGCATGGTATTGGCACAAAAACAGACATGCTGAGCAATGGAATCAAACTGAAGATCCAGACATAAATCCTCGCATCTATAGGTATCTGAATTTTTTTTGTTAGAAAGAAGCTAGAAATACACACCAGAAAAAAAGCATCTTCAACAAATGGTACTAGTCATATTAGATGTCTGTATATAGAAGAATGCAAATAGATCTATACACCTACCACTCTGCACAAAACTCAAGTGCAAATGGATCAAAGACCTAAACATAAAACCAGATACACTGAACCTGACAGCAGAGAAAGTGCATAGCTTTGAACTCATTGGCACAGGAGATAATTTTCTGAACAAACACTGATAGTATAGGCACTTAGATCAACAATTATAAATGGGACCTCATGAAACAGAAAAGCTTCTGTAAGGCAAAGGGCACCTTTAATCAGACAAATTGGCAGCCTACAGAAGGGGAAAATAATTTTACCAACGTTCAATAGAAGACAGATACCCAAAGTATATAAAGAACTCAAGACACTAGATATGAAAACAATTAATCCAATTTTTAAAATGGGGTTCAGATTTAAATAGAGAATTCACGATAAGGAGACTCAAATGGGTGAGAAACAAAGAAATGTTCAATGGTTTAACCACCAGGGAAATGCAATTCAAAACTACTTTGAAACTCCATCTCATACCTATCAGAGAGGCTTAACTGCAATAACTGTAATAACACAGGTAACAGCTCGTGCTGACAAGCATGTGAAGCAAACAGAACACTTCTCCATTGCTGGTGAGAGTGAAAATTTGTACAACTATTGTGGAAATCAGAAAGTTAGGAATCAATCTACCCCAAGATCCAGCTATATCATTCTTGGTCATATATTCAAAGGACACTCCATCCTACCACAGAGACACTTGTTCAACCATGTTCATTACAGCTTTATTTGTGATATCCAGGATGTAGAAACAACACAAATGTCTCTCAACAGATGAATGAACAAAGAAAATGTGGTACATTTACACAATGAACCATTATCCAGTGTTTTTTTTTTTTTAAAAAAAAAAAAAAGACATCATGAAACTTGCAGGCAAGTGGATGGAACTAGAAAAAAAATCATCCTGAGTAAGGTAACCTAGACTCAGAAAGGTAAATATGGTATGTATTTGCTTATAAATAGATAGTAGCTGTTAAGTAAATGATAACCAAGCTACAATCTGTAGACTTGGAGAAGTTGGGTAAAAAAGAAGGGTCTAGGTGGGGATGTGTAGATCTTCCAGAAATTGAGGAAATAGAGTAGATTTTACAGGCAGATTGGGGTTGGGTGGGGATGGGAGTTGGGAGCATCAGGTATAGGATGGAGTGACAGCTAGAACTGATGGGGCTTTGGGACTGGAGTGGAAACCCGGTGCAACGGAAACTTCCTGGAATGTACAGTGGTGATCCCAATGAAGATATGATCAGTTCCTAGTAATGGAGCATACAGAGTCGCAACTCGCTATCTCTTGTCACCAGGCAAAGCTTCCTTTGGCAGAACTGGGTTGCATTCAGTTTTGTTGACCAAGAGGGTCCCATGGAAATTCCCAAAACACCCAGTCTGTTGCTGAGACAAAGGGTTGCTCTATTCAAATGGACTTCAGGTTCCCTTTGCCAAGGACAACACCCGCGTGAGTCATTAGACCCAGAGAGGTCAACCTAGTGCCTACATGGAGCCTTCATCCCTACCTTCTAGTCTCTTTGGTACAGGAAGGCACTCTGCAGGCTACAGAAAGAGAAATGTGGACACAAACCCAGCCACAAAACCTTTGACCTACAATCTGTCCTGCCTGAAAAATATGCTAGGGAAGTTGTGGACAAACCTTATGGAGTAGACAACCAAGGTCTGATTTGGTTTACTGGCCATACCCAGCACTGCTTGGGTAACCAAGGACCAGAGACCAGATTGCCCACAGAACTAGAATAAAACCAAGCACTAGTGGTTTAAAATAAATTTAAAAGTATCCATAAAATGACTTCTAATGATATTCTGCCATATTCATAGATCAGTGCCTTATCCAGTCACCATCAGAGAGGCTTCCTCTAGCAGCATCTGGGAATAGATGAAGAGACCCACAGCCAGATATTATAGAGAGAGAGCTTAAATGGGAGGTTTCCATCAAGTGTCTCCCATCAACGCTCAAGGAATTCCATGAAAAAGGAGACAGAGTATAAGAGCTAGAGGGGACGGAGTATACCTGGAGAACAGGAGCCTCTGAATCAACTTAGCAAGGTGCATATGAACTCAAGAGACTAAAGCAGCAAGCACTGGTCCTCCAAGGGTCTGCACTAGGCCCTCTGTGTATATATTATAGCTATTAGTTTAGTAATTTTATGGGATTCCTGACTGAGAACAAGTGACTCTCTGAGTTTTCTGTCTGTTCTTGGGACTCTTTAGTTGTGTATAGTCTGGGTTTGTATTTTGATGTTAATTCCACTCTCCTGGGAGGGGCTCTGAACAAGGAGGTAGTCACTCAGGTGACTTCTCGTGAACCAATCCCCTAATGAATAAAGGAGCCAATCACTGGGCAAGTAGGCAGGACTTCTGGGTTGGAGGCTTAAGAGAAGAAGCAGGAGAGAGAGCATGGGAGGGGGTGGAATGGGGGGGGGTCTTTTTGGACCGTGGACAGCATGAGGGGGTAAGATGGTAGCTGGTAGAGTTTCCTGGTATCATGGCAGATTCACAAGGATCTGCCACCCGAGGAATCAGATTTTAATATGGCTTACAAGATTAGGTTTTGGTTGTTGCACCCAGAGATTGAGTTATCATTGTTTCTGAGCTAAGTTTGTGTGGTGTTTTTCTTCTCACGGCAGCTCGTCTGGATCCAAGAGAGAAAGGTCCAGTGGCAAAGCTTGGGTTTGCCTGTGGTGCACCACAAAGGCCCTGGGGGATTGGAAGCATGGGGCTGGCTTGGTAACAACTCGCTAGTGAGGACCTATCGAGCTGGGTAGAGAGATTGTGGAGCTCAGAGCTCCATGAGATAAAACTGGCCTCCAGCACATGGCCAGCCAGGCAGCCAGGTCAGAGAGTTAATGGCAGTAGCTCAGGAATGTGCCAGTTTGTTTCTCAGTATTTCCTGCAACACTCTTTT
The DNA here is from genome assembly GCA_019843965.1 of Rhynchomys soricoides. Lineage (NCBI taxonomy): Eukaryota > Metazoa > Chordata > Mammalia > Rodentia > Muridae > Rhynchomys > Rhynchomys soricoides. The sequence goes on along the minus strand of JADRCH010000107.1, from coordinate 2,078,947 downwards.
CCTCCCGTGGGGTTGCAATGTCCAACTTCAGTATGACAGTTTTTGCTTC
>JADRCH010000107.1:2056651-2067387 GCA_019843965.1 Rhynchomys soricoides | reverse complement strand
TGGGTTTACAGCAGGCACCACCACCCCAGTCCCCTCTGGGTTTACAGGCAGGCACCACCACCTCTGGCTTCCTTACACTGGTTCGGACCCTGGAATTCAATCCCCATGCTTGTGTGGTCAGCACTTCACCAATCAGTTATCTCCTCAGTCCTATTTGTCTTTTAAGTGCCCAAGTCAATGGTATGTGGGTTTAGAAGCTGTCTCTCCATGTTAACATGTTCTCTCCATTATCAGCTGAGCTGGTTTCACCCATAAAAACACAGCAAGCACATCGCCTTCGTGTTGTTGCCAGACTGGCAGAGGAAGCAGGAACCACCACAACATACACTGCATCAGTGCCCACCTCTCTTAACCTGACATGGATTATCCTGACCTCAGCAGAGGCCGTTACCCTCTCAGAGGCTTTTCCAGGCAGCCAGGCAGAAGTTGCTATGCCCTGGTCATGCCTCACAGCATGAGGTTATTGCTGAGGTCTCTGCCAGGGCCGACTATAGGACTTTTCGGAGTTAGCATAGCATTAGACCCCTCTGGCCACAGGACAACATCTGAACTGCCACCCGAAGCTTCTGGATGCTGACTCTGCCATCTACCCCTCTCCGCCATCTTCCTCTCTTCCTGGGACCAGGACAAAACCTTGCTGTCACTCGGCTTCACCTCCAGGGCTACTACACTCAACTATTCTCCGAATCTCCCTTTTCAGGAGAAAGCCATTACTTTTCTCAAAGGCACTTCAAAGCTCTTTAAATTGCCAGATTATGATCTCCATTATGGTGTCTCAGAGCCAAAGGTTCATTCAGCTCCTGTCCTGATTTGTGCTTGGTCCTGCAGAGATGGTCAATGCAGAAGGTGGTTATCTCTGCCTGCTATTAAGACAGAGCATCTAAAGTCTCACAGAGAACCCATCAGACACAGGACAAGGGCTCTGGGTCACATCTATCTACTAGAGAGCCATTCACTTTCATAAAGAACCTAACCTCTCTCTTTTACATGCGTGCACGTGCACACACACACATTTGCACATACATAAATACACAGACACTCTTACACATAACGTTAAAATAAAAATTTACAGTCTTTGGGAAATTGTAATTTCTCATTGCTGATCTCTTAGCAACACAAGCTAGCAGCTATATCTTTTTTCAAATTACTTCTGCACTTATGATTTCTGTCTATACTCATTGTCCTACAAAACCTGAATTATCAGTTTTGGGCAGAGCTGAGTTTTGAGTTCCCAGGGCAAGTTCCAAGTCAACACATCTGTAGGACTTTATATCTCTAAAGAATGTCTCCTCGCCCATGAGAAAATTCTGATATGCATCATTTTCAATACTGTTGTGCTTTGCTGCAACCAACCAAGCAAAAATATTGACTGGGAATTCCTGTGCTTCAAAATACTCATTTGATTAAAATATTGCTTGATTCATGCAAAGAAAAAGACAGCATTCTGGGTTATTATACACAGAAGAGAAGCCATATCAGGGCTCCTGAACAAACGCTCTTTGGTGTCCTCCTGTTCACCATGGGATATGAACAGAGGAAACTGCAAGACAGCAATTATGCTTGCTCATCCTGAGAGCATCTCCTACTGAACATTTACATTATTTTATCTGGAAAAATATAATACAGCTCTAGCAATTAGATTACAGAAAAATGAAACTCTTATGAGATATACAATTGCATATTTACTTTAGGAATACAAAATTACATTCAAATATCAAAATACATACATATTTGATGTTCATTTATTGACACAAAAACACTTTTGAAGCCAAATCCTATTCTTGTCCTCTCTGCTGGAACATGAAGCCATTCCCTGTGTGTGATAAAATATATTTTATCTTTTGCTGCTGTTTGAGTGTGGCATGTTCCCTTTGGGATTGTGTGTTTGAGCACTTGATCCCAGGTAGTGTTGTGCTGTGTGTCCTGACAGGTTTGGAACCTTTGGGGAACGTTTGGCTGCCAGGTATGGGAATGGTGGGGGGTGGGGAGAGCAGAGGGTTAAAGACCAGCCACACTCCCATCCTGAGCTCTCTGCTTCCTGTGAGGTCTACATGTGAGGATGCAGCCTCAATCTTCCACTGCTGTACAGACCCTCTAATCTATGGCTTCTCCCTGGGGGAGGCAAGGAGAACATCCCAGGCCATCCATAAGAGGCTTCATAAATAGTTTGGCAATACCAGCCATAATACAAACATGCTAACGTGATGAGACACGAGGTTCTTCCGAGTTACAACCAGTAACTAATTCTAATCTAGTGCTTATGAAACATGGGTGTGAACGCAGGTAGGCTAAAAGGAATATGCAGGAAAGTCAACTGGAACACTTCCTATGATGTTGCATGAGACACCCATCTATCCACAGGGTGTCTGGTGGTCCAACTGGGAAGCCCCAGGACTGCCTCAGTTCCAAACAAAAGGCTCAGGCTGGATGGTACACAGAGATGAAAGTCTTACTTACTGAAGTCATCAGAACACTGGTCAGAAGTGTGTTCACCCTTCCTGGATAGAAGAAATGTGGAATCCAAAGCACAGTTCTCTCATGTGGTCACCAGTCTGCTGCTGAGGACCTTGGTAATCCCTTGGTGACAACTGTGAGCAAGCAAGGAAACATCTCCATTCTCTTCAGAGCTGGCAACCCTGGGCCCTTGGAACTGAAGCCTGGTAAATGGACAAGCACATATCCAAGCCCTAAGAGCTGAAGGCTCATAGCTCCAGACTTTAACAGCAGTGTTTTAGGGCTCTGAGCACTCAGAGTGGAGGCACATTGCTCTGAGCTTTTACTGTCAGAGTCCTAGGTGCATATGCTGACATGACCATTCCAAGGTATGGTTGAGGGGAAGGTTTTTATTGTAGATATGAGAGAGAGTACAGCCAGGGGCATCTTGAAGAGTACAGAGCAGAGAGAAAGTAGTAGACCGAATGCAGCCAGCAGACTGGACTTGGCCATGAGAAGGAAGAACTGGGGAGAGGGCAAGACAGGAAGACAGAGAGAGTGCAGACAAAGGAGACCAAGAAAGAGTGGCAAGAAAAAGGAGACCAAGAGAGCACAGAGTCAAAATAGTAGAGCTATAAGGGAATGAGAAGCTGGGAGGGAGGGAGCCCAGGAGCTAGAGAAGGTTAGGGTCAGGAGGTAAGAGCTGAGAAGAGGCAGGATGCCAGCATGGACTCTGTAACAGACTCTTGTGATACTGGCAGTGCCTGGAGTCCAGCTTGTACTTTGGTATGCTAATAAACACCGCAGATAGTCATTTATCCCAAGCTTCGTTTAGACTTGACTCTAGTCGTGTAGCACCTGTTGTAATCCTGGGATTTCAGCATTACTGAGCAGCAGTGGGCAGCAGTGGGAGGCAGTGGGCAGCAGTGGGCAGCAGTGGGCAGCAGTGAGCAGGAGTGGGAAGCAGTGAGCAGCAGTGAGTAGCAGTGAGCAGCAGTGGGCAGCAGTGGGCAGCAGTGGGCAGCAGTGAGCAGCAGTGAGCAGGAGTGGGCAGCAGTGAGCAGCAGTGGGCAGCTGTAGGAGGCAGTGAGCAGCAGTGTGCAGCAGTGGGCAGCAGTGAGCAGCAGTGGGCAGCAATGGGCAACAGTGGGCAGCAGTGAGCAGCAGTGGGAAGCAGTGAGCAGCAGTGAGCAGGAGTGGGCAGCAGTGAGTAGCAGTGGGCAGCAGTGGGCAGCAGTGAGCAGCAGTGGGCAGCAGTGGGCAGCAGACAGTGTGGGCTATACTCACTGCACCTGAACAGGCCTCTGATGTTAGGACTTAGCTCCCATGGGTTCCAGGTTGTGACTTGGACTGTAGTGTAGATCCATTCCTGATCTCTTGATTCTTTTATTGTAAATGCAGACACATCGCCTCACCTCAAAGGATACAGGAAATGGCTTGTTCTGGACACGAGTACGTATGACCACAGCCTGAGAGCACAGACTCGGGTCACCCAAATTCCACGTTCTGGCATAGTGACAATTTAATGGAGTTTTTAAAGAAACAGAGCAGAGAAAATAACGAATTAAGGCATTTACCAAACACACGGGTGTGACATCATATAGATGGGATAAAGCAAAGAAATTTCACTATAAGCCTCTGGTGCTCTTGTGACATTTTTAGCTCTTGGATTGGTGGAGGCTAGACATTTGTTTGTACCTTCCAACAGATTTACCAAATAGTCACAAGGATGGAAAATGACACAAAGGTGAGCCATGAATGGCTACTTAGGAAAGTAGAGATAGCCTAAGGTAATTCTGCTCTAGATTTGCAACATTCCAACTCTTCACAATCATTAATACTCTAGTCAGTCAATCAACTTGGTAAAAGGTTTAATGTAGCAATAGCTTTTTTGGGGGGGGGAACTCCAGTTAATATTATTTCATAAGGAATCTTTGTAGAGGCATCTCAGTCTATGACATTTAAGTCTGTGTCTGAAAGGGTCCTGCCTGGAGGAGGAGGGCCCTCCTCACAGAACTGAATTACCTGAGAGAAAGTGATCTCTGTGGTGACCAGGAGTCTGCCTGGTTTAAACCGTGGGAAACTGAAGCGCTCTGAAAGCCAAGTGACTTCTACAGGCTGCAAAGGCTGAGAACCCCTAAAACAAAGGACCTCTGACAAGCCCTTGAGAGAGATCCGGGTGTGGGAGGAAAATAGAAACCTAGAAAGGGTGCTGCCCCTGTACAATGAGAGAAATCCAGAGAACAGCACCAGTCTCACCCTGTAGCCAGCTCCCTCATTAAAAGGGAGGAGCTGTGCTCTGCCCCCACCAGGGCATGCATATCCAGCTGCCGCTAAAACCCTGCACAGAGCCAGAGGTGCACGGCAGAGAAACTCAGAACAAAGCACAAATAGGGAACACAGTCGCACAGATGGCCATTTCGGTCATTTTGAACCCGGAGACATGGGAAATTCAAGATGTTTGACACCTGGAGACACACAGACTCACCTCACGACAGTACAGAAGCTTGCTCAGACAAGACAAAGTAATCACGGAAAGCAGAGAGAGCTGTACTCAATATGGCCACACACTTTTTTCTAAACTGGGGCGGGGATTTCTACCCCACCTCTTCTCCCCAAGTCCATCTTCGGGATCCTGACAAGAGGTTTGGGTTTAAACAGAAGGCAAGGATCCGAGTAGCCTAGCTATTCTGCCCAAGGAGTGGTACAGCCTCACTGGCCCGTCATTGTCTTGGTCCTGTCTCTCAGGCAAGATCGTTAAACAGGTGTCAGAAAGGCAAATTCCTCCTCTGGCTGACTCCAGGCTTCAGGCTTTTCCTTCTGCCTGCGGGAGACTCCGGGGAAATCCTGATCCTTGGAGACTATTGTTTCTCGATAGTCTGAAAGGCAAGGGGGTGGGGCTCAAGTATCTTCCTCTTATACTATCTTACAAGGGGAAAATGGGGGAAGCATGGAGGTATCCAGCTTTGCATGCACAATTGGGGGTGGGGGGGAACGTGGAGAAAGAGATAATGTGTGTGTATCTGAGAGATAGTGTGTGTATGAGTGTATGTGTGTGAGTGTGAGTGTGTGACAGACAGACAGTGTATGTGTGAGTGTGTGTGTGAATGTGTGACAGAGAGATAGAATTGTGTGTATATGAGAGAAAGACAGAGAATGTGTGTGTGAGTGAGAGAGAGAGAGGTGGTATGTCATATATGTGCAAGCAGTTGTGGAAGCCAGAAAAAGTCATCAGTTCCCCAGAGCTGGAGTCGCACGTGGTTATTGGTGGCCAGATGTGAGTGCTGGGAACAGAACTTGGGTCCTCTTGTAGAGCCATGCTTGTCATCTCTCCAGCTCACACTCCTTACATTGGAGAGCCATCTCCACTCTATACGATGGGTCTCCTGGACCCTCTGCAGAGGTTAGGGCTGTGCTGGCTCAAAAGATGTTGGAGCCAATCAGGTCGACTCTTCTGTGCCTGGCTCTGACAGATTTGCGTCTGCCTCCTGGGGAGCAGGAATCACATATAATCTCCATGCACAGAGACTGAGGCAGGAGGATTGCTATGGATCTGCTGTCTCCCACCCTGTGAAGGAGGCAGCTCCCTCTGCTCCGAGGTGTTGTAGAATATTTAATCACACTGTGTGAACCCAGAGATTGTGTTATTTACGGGGGGGGGGGCTGTTTCTAGTTGTGGTGTAGCTCAGCCTAAGCATATACCTTTATCCTTCTGGCAGGAATACAGACATGCCCTTAGCACATACATTTAAGCCCGAACAATGAAGATAAAGTTAGTTTGTAGAAAGAAGCACCCATGTTTGAAAATGATGGCTGATCAAGTGGCAGAGAAAGTGACGGATCAGAGAAAGACTTGACAGAATAAGACATGCCCAACTCTCATGAAAAAAAAAAAAAGAGAAGAAAGGGAAGAAATAAGAGAGAGCAGAGCACAGAGGGAGGAGAGAGGCAGGGGGCAGTTTTTAGTGGGAGAGCTTTACAGAGATGAAACAAGAGAAAACAAGCTGGACACAGGTGAAGACAGAGCAAGCCAGAGAATGAGGAGCCAGGTTAGGACGATTGTCAGAGTTAGTTTGAGGCCAAGCAGAGCAATTCAGTCAGAGGAAGAGAGAGGAGCCAGGTTGAATCAGTCAGCTTGGAGGAGTTTGAGCCAGAACAGCTGAGCTGACCAGCCAGCCAGAGCTCAGAAAAAAAACCATGAAAGGATGCTTACTCAGCAGTAAGTCTAGGAGGCTGAAAACATTCTAGGCCTAGATAAGATTGTACAGAGGTTAGAAACTTCCAGGACCAGGCCTAGGTGAGCAGACGGAGGTAGTAAGCATCCAGATAACAACTTCATGAGAATAAAATTTATATTTACACCAAGGGGCCTTGAGAGGCCATGCCTCTGTCCCTGGTGCTGGCTTTCTCTCCAACCTGGATCTCCATTTTCCTTTCTGAGACATGGGTGTGGTTCTGTCTTCACAAGGTCTTTTCCTCACCAGAGCCTTTTATGCTGTGCTGTAGTCAGAGGGGGCTGTAGGGGAGAATCAGCTCCACCTGGGCCCGAGATGAGCTACACCACAGTATAAGATGGAGGCAGTGTAAGGCGGGCTTATGCTTCAGCACTTCCCTGTGGGTAGTTATAACATGTTCCCTGGCAAATGTGAATCCACACTCCCACCTGTTATGAAGAGTCCTTCTTGGGGGAAATGTGAACAACCGCTACACTCCTGCTTGCAAGGTTCCTCCGAGAAAGCAGAGAAAAAACATTCCGCAGCTCGCTCTCGGGAACCAACACATTTATTGTCTTTACTCACAGAGCAAGGATGAAGGGTTACCAGCAGGAGCATGTGTGGTCACAAATCAGCCACAGTGGAAAGTCTTTCCCCATAGCCATGTAGATAGAACCCCCTCTCAATTGACTTCCCCCAGCCTATACTCTCCAGCACCCCTTATACACTCCAGCACCCCTTATACACTCCAGCACCCCTTATACACTCTGACACCCCCCTAGACCCTAAGGCCATGAAGCCTCCTGTTACTAAAGCAGAACTGCACACAACAGGGTTGGAGGAATGGCTGGAATTTCAGGTGAGATCCCATACCTCTTCCAGATGCTCAGATACCAACAGTCCATAGGCCCAATCAGGATAGTCTCCTGCAGCAGGCATGGGTGCTGAGGTAATAATGGAGGCTGTTTGGCTCAGAGGACCCTGTTCTTTGACACTACTCTACAAGTCTGGGAGGTCTATCCAGGGCCTTTCGAACAGATCCTAGTGACCTGATTTCCACAGTTTCATTATCCAAACCCATCGGCCTTTCCAATACCCCCTGCCCCAGCTCAGCCTCGCTCAGGCTTCCATTCGTGGTTATCAGATTGATCAGCATAAGTATCTGTCAATGATTCTGTCTTAGTCAGGGTTTGTATTCCTGCACAAAACATCGTAACCAAGAAGCAAGGTAGGGAGGAAAGGGTTTATTCAGCTTATACTTCTACATTGCTGTTCATCATGAAAGGAAGTCAGGACAGGAACTCACACAGGGCAGGAACTTGGAGGTAGGAGCTGATGCAGAGACTATGAAGGGATGCTCTTTACAGGCTTGCTTCCCCTGGCTTGCTCAGCTTGCTTTCTTATAGAACCCAGGACTACCAGCCCAGGGATAGCACCACCCACCATGGGCTGGGCCCTCCCCCCCTTGATCACTAATTGAGAAAATGCCTTACAGCTGCATCTCATGGAGGCATTTCCTCAAAGGAGGCTCCTATCTCTGTGATAACTCCAGCTGTGTCAAGTTGACACACAGAGCCAGCCAGTACAAATACTAAAGCCTTTAGCTTGTACGTTATGAAAGACATTGGTAACTGGGCATTCTAAAACCCAGAAGGTTAGAACGAGGTGTACGGAGGTCCTGATCCCCACATGAAGCCTGTCTCTGGGCTAAGACCCCACTGGAGCTTGCTGCCCCCCCTTCCTTCCTGCATACTATGAAAGGGCTTCAGGAGAGATCTAAAGTCATTTCTCCAAAATGGAAGCATCTAATAGGCTGCCTCCTCTCCCCTGCCCTGGCAGCAAGATCGTTTATCATGAATCCAGGCATTAAAATAAAGTAATAATGTTACAGTGTTAGAGTTTCCATCTTTAACTGTAAGTAAATTGATGTTATCCTGAAGGCAGGGGATGCAGACTCAAACCTCTCCAAGCTCAAATACCATTCTGCCATCTTCTGAGACTGACATTAGCCGAGCTCTCTTTAGCATGAAACCATCCATCATGCAAAAGAACAGGGTGAGTTTTTCATGATACTAGCTAAGATTGCATCTGCCAGGGTGGGTTCTGTAGAGACATACATCAAGGGGGCATTGCATATGAATTGCCACCACAGGCCAGAGATGATTAAATAATTTTTGTAAAACAACATTTAAATGTTTGCTCTTGTCCATATTTTTCATAATAGTCAGCAGAAATGGATTACAATTCTGCCTGAAAGGAATAACTTGGCATTTGAAAGAAGCCTAGTGGCACACATTAGCACAGGGAGCTCATTAGACCCTGAGAATGGGGGAAGTGGGGGGGGGCAGTCAGAGTCCTTCAGCAGGGCTTCATCTCTGGGATCCAGAAATGTTTTTTTTGTTTGATTGTTTGTTTGTTTAAAAGCATCCATGTATCAACTCAGAGGGCAATTGTTTCCTTCACATTTATACAGTTTAGGAAACAAATGAAAAGTGTATCTTAACGTTTGCCCAGCCAAAATACAAAGTTAAACATCATATTTTGCTGCCCTAAGAGCTGAGAGAAGAAGCTTTGTGCTTCACTTCAGCTGTTGGCATTCAACTCCATGTTAGTCAAGGAAGTTGGTACAGTTAGGTGGCCTTAGGAAGCAGCTTAACAGATCAGCTTTGCCAGTCGGTGTGCCCTGAGGTCAACTAGTGCCTATCTGCCTCTCTGTGAGGTGTCTGTAGACAGGATTGAGATTGGTACCTGCAGTTGGATGACTTTGAGGGAAGAGATAACCATGAGTGAAGTGGGTAGGCCTTATCCCTTCAGCTGAGTTGTTATCTGCCAATAGAGGTTCCTGGAGAAGAAGGGGTTCTCCTTCAGAGCAGCTTATGTTAGGACCCCAAGTTTCAGCCTCATACATGGTCTGTGGGCTCTGCATTCATGGGGACCCCAAGTCATATGAGCTCAACCCTTATCCTTAAAACAGGTCTTTGGATATGTGCCTAGATGCACAGGTAGATAACTGCACAACTGCCTGCCTTGGGTACTCCCGAGACTCAGAACTGATAGACAGAACTTGTATTATGAAACAGGGTTAATGAACCTTTGCACCTCCCATTGCTCTGTTTCTCTAGAGCAGGGCTTCTTAGAGTCTCTCCATTTGCAACCCTTTCCCCTGAGAAATTATGTCACAAGCCCAGATATATATGCAAATAAAACAAACTTGCCAATCACCAACTTATAAGAAGTCATAAAGGGACCCATATAGCAGGCAGAGAGGGTTTTTTCCTTCCCTGCATATCAGGCTTCTTAGAGTCACAGTCCCTGCATCTCCAGATATGGTCTATGATTCATGGGGCTACTGTCCTGGACCCAGTATATTCTTATACATCCCACAGCCACAGCCTGCTCACTACCCAAAGGCCTTCCATACAGAGTCCTCAGGAAGAATAACACACACACACACACAAACACACACATGCACATACACACATGCACAAACAGATGCACACACACACACTTACATGCACATGTACACACATACACACATGTACACACACACACATACACACACACACACGCACACACACACACACACACACCACCCTGTAATCCATATCTATATATGATGGGTTGAGCGATGAGACTGGGACAGGAGGATTACCACAGATCATGGGCAGTCAGAACCATAGATCGAGACTCTGCTTCAAACTAAAAGTAAAGAGTGGGATAGGGAGGCTGGAAAAGATGGCTCAGCCAGGAAGTGCGTGCATGAAAGCACAAGGCCCAAGTTCAGTGCCCAGAGTCTACATACAGGTGCCAGGCATGGTCATGCACACTTGTAATCCCAGCTGGGGAAGAAATGACAAGTGGGTCCCTGGGCTCACTGGCCAGCCTAGCATGCTATGGAGTTCTAAGAAGTGAGACAACCTGTCTAGAAAAAAAAGATGTGGATGGCTACACACACATACATGTACACACATAAGCACACACATACATGTACACACATAAGCACACACATACATGTACACAAACATAAATACACACATACATGTGAACACATAAACACACATACATATGAACACATAAACACACATACAT
>JADRCH010000107.1:2043880-2056641 GCA_019843965.1 Rhynchomys soricoides | reverse complement strand
TGAACACATAAACACACATACATATGAACACATAAACACACATACATGTGAACACATAAAGACACACATACATGTACACAAATAAACACACATACATGTGAAGACATAAATACACACATACATGTACGTACACACATAAATACACACATAAACATGCACATATATGTACACACTTAAACACACACATGCATGTATACATGTAAACACACACAAAGTAAAAAGAAGGCTGGAGAAATATTTTAAGTGGTAGAGTGTTTGCCTGGCATACACAGGTCCTAGGCTCAACATCCAATCTTAAATAAAACATCTGGAAAGCAATCTTCATCAAAGCTTCCTCTGGCAGAGCCCACAGCCTAACATGAGGTGGATAGAGAACCCAAATTGAAGATCTGCATTGGGTCCCTCCCCCTTGGGACTTGAGGAACCCCTTGGAAGAAGGGGGGAGGATTATAGGAGCCAGAAGGGCCAAGGACTCCAAGAGAACACATCCCATAGAATCAACTCAGCAGGGCTCATAGGGGCTCCCAGAGACTGAAGCGGCAATAGCAGAACTGCATGGGTCTGCCCTAGGTCCTTTGCATGAATGTCATAGTTGTAGGCTTTGGGATTGCTAACAGTGACAGCGGGGCTGTCTCTGACTCTTTTGCCTGCTTCTGGGACCCTTTTCCTCCTCCTGGCTTGCCTTGCCCAGCCCTGATATGAGAGTTTCAGCATCTTCATATTGCAACTTGTTAGCTATGTTCCCGTTGATATCCCTCAGAGGCCTGCTCTTTTCTGAAGGGAAATGGAGGAGAAGCAGATCTGGGAACCAGGGAAGTGAGTGGGTGGGGTCTGGGAGGAGGGGAGGGAGGGGGAACTGTAGTAGGGAAATCATACGAGAGAAGAATAAGAGAAAAAATATGGGAAAGGGAAGATGACTTTTGCACAACCCCAATCACACTGTGTTACCATGGAGACAAGGTCACAGTTACACAGTGTCGGGCTATTGCTACATCTTACTTATTTTAGTAACTTTGTGGACAGAGTCTAGTTTCTTAATGGGAGTTGAATCTTCTGCTTGTCATACAACCAGTTTTATATATGAACATCCATCCCTCGAAACAGGAATGTCACACAGGTGAGCTAAACGATATCCGAGTGCTCTTCACTTTCACAAGATCCTTTCTTTAAGGGTGACAGAGATAGAGGCAAAAACTCTCTAGGTCCTTGAGTGTAGTTCAGTGGTGGAGCTCTTGCCTAACAGATGTGAGGCCTAGACAGCTTCCCCATCACTCTGTGCATGAATTCTCACACACAGGCTACTGAGTACCATTTGACTTGCATAATCTAGCTGTATGTTCATTGGTGTCGATGCGTTTTATAAAATGCATTCACGAAACCTGAAGACTAACGGTGTTTTCTGAACACCATATAACCTCATCATTTTTCTCTTGGAGAAATGAAACTAAAAGTTTGGCCCAAGAAGATGCTTGTGAATTTGTGGGCAGGGAGAAACGCACCTCATTCCCAAGTCAGTTTTTTGTCCGATTGCTTAGTTGATGAGTTTGTTTCGTGTTTGGTTTTCAAACTTGTGCCTCCAAAACCACAGAGATACACAAGACCACAGAGACACACATGACCACAGAGACACACAAGACCACAGAGACAGACACACAAGACCACAGAGACACACAAGATCACAAAGACACACAAGACCACAGAGACACACAAGATGTACAGGAGAAAGGGAGAGAACACAGAAGTTCCACCCAATGCTGGCTGAGCATCAGATTTTCCTGAGAGCACCCTGTCCCCAGTGACCCACTGTCCTCCAAACTGCTGGTGCAACCTGCTTCATCCTTCAGTGTGACATAAGTAGCCTGAACTGACACACCTGTCCTCTAGGGGGCACATGAGCCCCACAGGCTGGGTTTTCTGTCACAGTAAAGAGGTGAACTTGGGTAATATTTTCACTGCCAGCTCAAAGTTCTTCTGATATTAGATCTGTTTGTAAATGATGTGGATAACCGCCAGGCAAATGAGCAAGCTTCACCTCCGCCTTCAGAGTCACATAGATGGCCTGGGCTGTGGAAAGAGCCCAGCCACGTGGTAAGGAAGCAATTGTCTCAACACTGCAAAGGGCAAGCCTGTGGCTCAGAGAGGAGCAGACCCTACCTTGCCACACAGCTCAGCTACCCTGGCATGGCTCACAAAGGTGAAGCTGCCCCCAGATGCAGAGACGGGACAGGAACCATCAGGCCAGGAAGGCAAGGGGCCCTTTAAGCAGGTTGCTGTGAGTTCCAGAGAGCCTAAATGGGTTTAAGGAGATTTACCAGGTCAGTCAGCTGCCCTTTTCCAGTCTTCTACAAAGGGAGAAGACTTCTCTAGGGGCCCCCAGACTATGCTGGGTCACAGGGGCGACTCTTCTCTGCTGGTCTTTGTGCTGAATCAAAGACAGGGATGGTCACACACCTACACAGGATGTCTTCAGTCAAGCATGAGATGACCAGGAGCCAATCAGGCTGCCATGAGGTCAAAGCTGCCCCACCCATGTGGGATTTGGAAAGATCTTGTCTCCAGCTCCAGACCCTCCCAGGGCCACTGAGTAGGCCTGCATGGGGGCCTCTGCACTTAGGCACTTCTCTGAACCTACTGGTGGATCCTAAGTGCACCTCACTGGCTCCTGAGCTCAGGCTCCTCCCTTGAATAACAGCTTCAGTGCAGGGATGGAGTGAGTTAATTCCACAAAGTGCTAGGTTGCTGGCAGGTGTTAGCTAAGCATCAGTTGTGACATGATTGCTTTATTGTGGTTTCCTGGGGCTTGGTGGCAGGCCAGTCCCTTTGACCTACCTGTTTCTAACAAGCTCCCCAAGTGCTCCTGTTCCCTTTCTTCCATCTGGCCAGTACCCAGGCTGTTCAGCACTCCTCAGCAGGCTCTTGGGGCTCTGGAGCTCTGCCTGGTGGTACAGACCCTGTTCTCTAGGCATGCGCACCCTTCTCTGTTAGCCAAAGTGCTTCACGTTCCTCAAGAAAGATAGGCACCTTGTTTTCACACTTAATGAAAGTTGGTTTTGGTTGTGGCCATTTGTTATTATTGTTGTTTTGTTCTGTTTTACTAAGTAAATAAATGAGTGGCAGGAATGCTTGATAATCAAGGTGGATCTTGAATAAAGTATTCCTTTCTCTGTGGTTAGCTACACAGACCACAGCAACCCTTCTTCAACATTCTGTCTTCTCCACTGATTGGTTTAATCTTCCCCCTACCCCTTCCAGCCACCTCAACACAGACCACACCCACGCTTGATGGACTGAAGAAACAACCAATGAATTGTGCTCTCCGCCTCTTTAGGTCAGGGCTTGGGAGCACAGCAAGCAGATGGCTTGTTTCTGCTCTGTACTGTCTGAGCTCAGCTGGGAGGACTCAGAAGAGGGGGACCCCAAGGCCCCAAGGCCGACTTCCTGAAAGGCTTGTCCCGGCTCACAACTGGCAGCATTTCATGCAGCTGTCAGGCACAGGGTGTGCACGTGGCTACCCCACGATTTTGTCTGGGCTGCCTCAAACCCGGTGGCCAGGTTCCAAACAGGACAAGCTTGGTGGCATTGACCCAGCCTCCAGTATGCGGGGCCTTTGCACTGAGGATGATGGTGGAAATTATATCGCGGTTCAAGGGGAGGAGACAGACACTGCACCCCTACAGCCTGAGCGCCGAGTCACGTAGGAAGAGACACACTGGAGATGGTGTTGGGTCTACCGTGGGAAACAAATCACCATACCAATTCTAACTTAAAGTTAAGTCCACTCGGGAGTGCTAAGAGGCCCAGGGGATTTCAGAGGCCGCTGAGAACCACCAAACGCAGTTAAGGTCTCACATAGGATAATCCAGAAATTTAAAAAAAAGAAGAATGGCAGTTACCAACCCCCTGTGGAAAACACGACCACGGGACTAGTCCGTGAATATCGGTCATGGAGAGCATTCAGGTCCTCCAAAAAGCAGGTAGATAACTACATGCTTTTTGTTTTGTTGAGAAAATTGGGAAGCTAGAGTTAAATGGAAATATGTGTCTTACACCTTATCAAACAACAGCGGGTTGACAGTGGGATCTGTTTTCTTTCAACCAGATGCCTCTGCCCTAATTTTACAAGAAGTGCAGAAACAGGGGTGCTCTTGGGTCTATAGCCCCACGTGCTTTCCTTGTCAGATTTCCCTCAGGCTGTACTTTCTGTAAGTCACTCACCTGATTTTCTCACGGTCTGTGAACATGGCCAATCACACTCAGTTGTTCGCTAGAACACTTAGCGAGACAACAGACCAGCCCCAAGTCCATTCTCTGCTTCATGAAGACCTCAAGCAAACTGCAAATCACAGACCAGGGGTGAAAGTGAAATCCAGTCCTTTCTTAATCAAAATAGAATTGTAAATGTAATTCTGAAAGGAAAAACAGAACACTCAAATATGAGCACCCTGGGAAGTATTTAGATCAATTTTCTTCTGTGTACATGTGTGTGGCATATCCATATTTGTGAGCGTATTGATATTTGTGTACGGAAGTCGAAAGAAGACACCAGGCTGCCTCCTCCTCCTCCTCCTCCTCCTCCTCCTCCTCCTCCTCTTCCTCTTCCTCCTCCTCTTTCTCCTCCTCTTCTTCCTCCTCCTCTTTCTCCTCCTCCTCTTCCTCCTCTTCCTCCTCTTCCTTCTCCTCCTCCTCTTTCTCCTCCTCCTCCTCTTCCTCCTCTTCCTCCTCCTCCTCTTCTTTCTCCTCCTCCTCTTTCTCTTCCTCCTCCTCCTTTTCCTCCTCCTCTTTCTCTTCCTCCTCCTCCTTTTCCTCCTCCTCTTCCTCTTTCTCTTCCTCCTCTTCCTCCTCCTCCTCCTCTTCCTCCTCCTCCTTTTCCAATGTTTCCCATTTTATTCCCTTGAGACTGAGTCTCTCACTGAACCAAGAAACTCACTGTTTTGTTTTAACTAAGCTGGCTGGCCAGAGAACTCTGGAGATCCACCCATCTCCCTGTTTCCCAGGTGCCTGTAATCACACCTAGCCTTTACACAGTCAGCGGGGCCTCAGACCTAGGTCCTCAAGCTTGCACACCCAGCAGACTCTCTCCAGCCTTAATATGCATCTTAATTTACTATGGTGCGTTTAGAGTCCAACTCAACAAGCATATACTAAGTGCAGGTCGCACACAGAAGCCTATGCTGCCTGCAGAAGTTTGAGATGTTGACAGATTGTGTGGCTACCCTATCCTCTAGTGGCCTATGGTTTTGTGGGAGAAGGAGGCAGCTGAACTGTGCAACATGGCTCTTTAAAAATTCCAAAAATAACAGGAGGCATTGCCAACTCTTGTCAGTTTCACCCGAAGAGCTGAATTGCAGCCATTTTCCTAGGGTAGAAGTTGACTCCACAGTGAGACTTGTTTCACCTCCCCTGGTCCTTGGATCTTGTGTTTTTTCTTTAACCAGCAGGACGGGAAGCTGCTAAGTGATGGCCTTCAAATACTGACCAATGTCCCTATCAGATAGCCTACTCCACCCTCGAATCTTTCTCTGTAAGTCTCTATGGAGTTTGAGTATCTGTTCCCCTATCTACACATGCATTGTATCACCACAAACCCCGTGCAGGTGACATTTCATAAATCCCTTGCAGAAGCTCTAATAGGGCACCCATGCCTACTACTCCAGAGAAGCCTGCTGTTTCTGGAAAACAGCAGAGACGCCTTGGAGGGCAGGAGGTTGTTGCTCTCACTGTAGCTAGGCAGTTCTCTGAAGCCCAGATTCTTTGACACCTGCATGGGAGGGATGCTGGGAGGATGGAGGGTTGTTGACATGGAGTTTTGATACATGGAGTTTAATGCATGGAGTTTGGGACCTAGCATTTCAACAGCCTCTGATATCCTGGGAACCAAGGGTAACCTGAGCAGCTGTGAGCACTGGATGTCACTGTTCTGGGCGACCCTCTTGCCTAAAACAAGCTTACAGTCACTATCTTAGGTTGAACCAGCACCGTTTTCTTGCCTTTCTAATCTTACCTCCAAATCCCAGAACCTACATGCCCAACACACCAAACACACACACACACACACACACACACACACACACACACCACAGGCTTTCTAGGTAAGACCCAGCTAGGTATATCTAGACTGCTGTGGAAATATTTGCCTTAGGAAGTCTGGCATTTGGACAGAGGCACTAAATTCTCCACCTTCCAGAGGATGTGAAACTCCCTGAGAGTCAGCTCTGAGTCTGCCCGCCCTCTGCTCACCCTTGTATGCATGGTATGTGTCCCCAGGTTGTCTGAATAATTCCCTAGTATGGTTTATCTCATGAAGGACTGGAGACTTAGTGTGGTCCACATATACTAGTCCCTCCCACATACCCAGAGCCAGGCTGATGGAATCAAAAGATCTATGTGATAGCTAGGAACTTGTGTCCAAGGAAGCAGCGTCTACACAGCGGGTTCCTGAGTGGCAGAACAGGGAAGCTTCATTGCTGGAGTCCGGAGCCTACTACTTCGTGACAACAGGCGTCCTAGGCCCTCCAGCCAGCACCTGTGGTCTCAGCTTCAGCTTCAGCCCAGAACACAGAGATCCACCTCAGGCCTAATCGGGGGGACAGGTTCCAGGGCTCAAGGTATCCCGTGGTTCTGGGCGATGCCAATTAGACCTCTCTAGCGAGGTCCTGCTCGCTAGATTCCTGAAGCAAGAAAGTACGGATAACAGCGGTGAGGAGCGTAGGGCGGTGACGAACAAAGCCCCGCCCCACCGCTCTCAGGGCTGCCCTGCCCCTGGGTCCCCGCGTGTCCCCCGCCCTCCCAGTGGCGCGCGTTTACCTGCTTTCAGGCAGGGGGAGGCGGGGCGGGAGCGGGGTGCGCGCCCGTCTCCGGAGCAGCCGCTGTCAGTCACCGCCGCTGCGCGCCAGCGAGGACGAGCCTCTGGCTCAGGCGACCTGTGCCTCGCGACCCCGGAACGCAGTACTCGTGTCCCAGCGACCACGAGCCCAGCGTTGGGTCCCTTTTGCTGGGCTCCTGGGCCCCACTTGGCCTCCGAACCTCAGCCAGCACCGGTAAGTGATCATTAGCAGGGAGCGCGGGGCGGCCCTGGTGTCTTTGTCTCGGGGCCCCTGCGAGCGGGAGACCCCAGGACGGAGTGTGACTCCCAGAGAGGCGAAAGAGGGGGCGCTCCGTGAGGGCAACAGAACTCTGTTTCCCCTTCTCCTAGGTCAAGAGTGCCTAGGTCACACCTGACCAGAGGTGCAGGTGGCCCGGCAGGTGGCAGCTATGCGACCTCCGGGACCCGACACCAAGTCAACAGCCCCGATCTTTCTTAGGAAGGGTGGACGCGAGTATAGACTCAGGTTCACACTAAATGGGGACTGGAAGCCTAGGGGTATATGGGGTGGTTTCAGCCAGACCTTGGGACCCCGGGGTCGCTGAAACTCGTGAGGCCTAGGCTTGGTGGAGGGCGGCGGGGGGAGGAGTTTAGGGGTAGGAGGTGACCTCGGTCTAGAGAGACCGCCCTCGGCTACGGAGAGGGGTCTGATGGACTCTGAGGCACACTAGGGGTCCATCCAAGCCTGCAGTGCCTGCTGATCACACACCTGCTGTCCAGCGGGAGATCCCTGCCCTGCCCTTCCCCACGAGGAGAAGCAGTTTCCCTTTGAGCAGAGGGCGGTGACAGGCACTTGTCCAGGCTTCCGCCTTCTCGGGGCCTGTCTCGGGCTCCTAGGCCCTTGGGCGCCGCGCGCAACCCTCAACCCACCCTCTCCACCTGCGGCCACCTGCTAGCACTGAGTCTAGCCTGACCCGATCTTCCCGCGGTAACTTGATCTGGTCCTGCCGAAGTGAAGCGCGGGGTCCCAGTGGCCCCCGAGGGCAGTTCTCGTGTTCTGCTATGGTTTGTTGTAAACACAGGTTTTTAGGGCATGTGCTTACCGCGCAGACCCTGCTTGGGATTTTGAAATGGTTTGGAAGGTGGAGCAAGGCTTGGACAAGGGTTTGGTTCTCCAAGGATCAGATCTGACTCTTTGCTGTTCGCCAGCAGGACAGCTGCTGATCCACACCACACACAAGAGTGGTTCTGTGTGTTGGGGAAACTCTTGGAAATTGGGGTGGGAGACAAACACCAGGCAGACACCATCTCTGCCTGCACACACACAAGAACAACTTTTTCAGAGGAAGGAAACCTTAGGGAGAGTCTGCCTAGCTAAGTTCAAAGGACCACCCACTCACTACTGATGGCTCTTCCAAATAGAGCTTGCCTTGCCAGCACCTCTGGGGTGGGTGTGGGCACCTGGGGTCCTGGGAAGAGGCCATCCCAGGCCAGATCATCTGAGAACCAGAGACCTGTAGTGTGCTCTCAGACAACTGTACAGGTGCACATTAGTCCAGCTTGTGTAGCCGTCCCCAGCTAGAGTCTCAGAAACCTGAGAGAGGAATAGATTTTAAAATAAACATGAACGTAAGATGCAACTCCTAAGAAATTAATTGTTCTGAAATGACTACTTTTCATCAACTTGAGATTTAAAAAAACAGCCTAGTGTGCTCAAATCCGTTTCGTAAATCCATTAATGCCCGTCTAGATGTGGAGTGTTGGTTCTTTATGGAAATGGTGTGTGTGGGGTTTTTTTGTTTTTTTTTTTTAAGAAAAGAGATTCGTGAACACAGAAAAAGACCATAGCCCCATCTTTCAAGGACGTTCCAATTTAGACTGATTGTGGAGCGCTGAAGCTCGTTTTGTTTCCTCTTTGGGTTCTTTGTGATTTTAACCTTTACATTTATTTATTTATGTGTCTGTGTGGGTGAACATGTGTGGAGGTCAGAGGAAAACTTGCAAGGAGTAAGCTGTCCTTCCACAATGTGGGTTCCAGGGATCCAATACAAGTCTTTAGCCTTGGTGGCAAGTGCTTTACCCACTGACCCATCTCACTGGGCCCCTCTCCAGGCTCTTTCAAACAAAGTCAGCAGCTGCCTTCCCAATAGCAGGTGGCAGTGACTGACCACTCGCTAAACACCAGGCTCCCTGCTGAGAGCTGTTAACGACTGCATTTACATCTTAACTGTCTTGGAAGAGCTCCATTCTCCTTCATTATTACTGGAATAAGGGGCCTCTGTGAGATTGCCACCCAGCCCCATTTGGCCAGTCATGGCTACTTGAAGGTGTCCCCTTTTTTTCTTCTTGAATATCCACCACTTGTTGCTAGAGAGATGGTTCTGTGGTTAAAGATGCCCCACTGCTCTTGGACAGGACAGTAGTTGAGTTCCCAGCACCCACATGAGTTGGCTCACAACTGTTTGCAACTCCAGCTCCTGGGAATCCAGCACCATCATCTGGACCCTGAGGACACCAGTGCTTACAATATGTACATACCCTCATACAGACATACATACATTACCAAAAGCAAAAATTGAGCCCACCACTAGTGAATGACCACGCCGGTTAAAACATCCAGTTTCCATCTCCAGGTGACCTGATCCTGGGGACACCCAACTTTGTTGATATTCCTGCCATGGTTTCCATTGCTGTCAGTAAAGAAGAAAAGCAAATGTCCCTGTGATTGAGCATTACATTTAAAAGCCATGGTTTTGCAGAGAGGGGCTCTTGCCAGTCCCTTTGAGTGTACTAAAGGAAGTCTGGGAGGAAGAGGTAACACATTGGAAGCCCCTGTGCCTACCGAGCAGTATTGAAGAACTGCTAGAGCATTCTCCCCGATGGCTCTAACTCTGTGCTGGGAAGACTGTAGGAGAGGCCTGCTAGCCATCCAATTTGATCCTTTTGGAGGCAGCAGCTCCAACACGTGGGAGCCCACTACTCTTAGAACAGACTGACAAAGACATAGCTGAACCCTTAGAGGTGCCCCCAGGCTGCTGAGGAAGGGCTTTCTTCTCCAACTGCTTCTCCTGGCGACTCAGAACACATTGCATTTACTGAAACCATCAGGACAGCTCCCCACTCAGGAGATTTCAAGAGGTGGTTCTGAAGGTTCTTTTGTAAGCAAACCTAAGCAGCTCTGGGGGCAGTGTTCTAAAAATATGAGAGGGGAGGGGAGATAGAGAGGAAAAGAAAGGAAAGTCCATGGGCTATGATTAGCTCAGTGGCAGAACCCTTACTTAGCATGCATTAGGTCCTGGGTTCGATCCCCAGCAGTCTGTTACCCCAACACGTGGGAAATGAAGGCAGGAAGGTGAGGGTTCGAGGTCAACCTCTGCCACATAGAGAGCTTCAGGCCAGCTGAATGACACGAGGCATGAGACCCTGTCTCCAATAAAAAGAAAAAGATGTCTGAAGAATGGAATCAACAAAGTGAGCTCAACTTCGGTGACATGTGACATTGATGTGTGACTGGACTCTCTCTAAGGTCTAAGAGATCAAACCCAAAAGGATTAATAAAGTATGAAAGGAATTTCAACCCACAGCTAATCGGGGGAAAACTAAAGCAGTGATAAGATACAGTTTCACATTCCTTATGCCAGTGGGAATTCTCAGGTCCTGACTGTGCCAAGTATGAAGGACGATGTAGAGAAAGGACTGGCATTATTGATTGGGCGTGCTAGCAAGAGACAAACATTTTACTAGAAAAGCTGATGTTGGATATGCCCAAAGCAGGCTCTAACTTCTGGATATCCTGAAGGATACCCAGAATACAGCCCTAACCCTAACCCCAACCCCAACCCCAGCGCTAACCCCAACCTTCGGAATGTTGCATAAGACCGTGTATATTCAGTTGAAACAATCTGTTAAATTTTTCTGTTTGGGGATAATAGCAGCCCTGTTGCAACTGCAAGATATCACATAGAGAGCTGGGGCTGGGGTCAGTGGATGTGGCTGTGGCACTCAGGAGGATGGTGAGTTAGCCACAACTCTCTGGGCTACATAGTGAGACTCTGTCGGAAAAGAGCGGAGGAGAAGAGATGATAGAATGAAAGGAGGGAGGGAGGGAGGGAGGGAAAGGGAGGGGAGAAGGGGGAAGGAAGTAATACAGAGCTCACTCATGCATACACCCGTCATCTTGTCTCTCAATGATAACATCTTCCACACTACAGCACAGAACATAACTAGAAATTTAGCCACGACACCAACCATTAACCTTGCTCAGACTGCAGGCTCCACCAGTTTCCACACCAACATCCTTACGCCCGTCTCTGTGTCTGTGCATCTAGCTGTAATTGTGTCTCTGTGTGTCTCATGCCTATGTCTGTGTGTTTGTATCTGTGTGCGTGTGTGCACTCACACACATGTGCTTTGTGTCTGTCTATCTGTCAGGATGTATGTGATGTCACCGTGTAGAACATCCGACTGCTAACACCATCAAGGATGAACCCCAGTGCCATCTATGCAAGCCCTGTGCTGCTCTTCATAGGTGAAGCCGACTTTCTCCACTCCCCTCTCTCAGTGCAGGCCACCAGGATGCTGTTCCTCTGTTTCTCTGGTGCTGTCATCTCTGTACAAACGCATTGATGTGGCACCTCCTGGGCTCAGTATTTTTCCTCAGTTCGAGTTCCACCATCACACAGGTGCTCAAGGGCTCATGCCATGGTTTATTCTGTGTTGTGGCCGTGGTCCTAATAGCACAGAAGCTCCGTTCAGCCTCCTTGGGTCCTTTCAGAATGGAGTCATTACACACAAAACTGCTATAAACATCCACCATCACTTGTGTGAACATAGTTTTCCTACCTCTGGGATAAACACCTGAGAGTCAGTTGCTGAAGCTCATGTGAGCACCTGTTTCATCTTATAAGGAATGGGCATCTCATTCCCAGGATGTTCTGACACTCCACATGCCACTCAGCACTATCTGAGAGACAGGATCTCACACACATTCAGGATTCTCACTGGTTTGGGGTTTTGTTTGCTCTTCTGACATACAAATGGGATATTCCATGGTGGTTTCGATGGTGTCAAAGATCAAGTGTGCCCATTTGCCATCCACAAGTCCTTCAGCAAAACGGTTACTTGTTTCTTTCCCTCATGTTTGAATCAGATGGGTTGTTTCTATTACTGTTTCCATTGGCTGCTTCTCCTCCTCCTCCTCCTCCTCCTCCTCCTCCTCCTCCTCCTCCTCCTCCTCCTCCTCGACAGGGTTTCTCTGTGTAGCCCTGGCTGTCCTGGAACTCACTCTGTTGACCAGGCTGGCCTCGAACTCAGAAATCCGCCCGCCTCTGCCTCCCGAGTGCTGGGATTAAAGGCGTGCGCCACCACTGCCTGGAAACGTTCTTCTACTCTGGAGACCCCAACTTCTGGCTCCTTCCTGACAGTTTCGCCGGTGCTTTCATCTCCTCCACTGGCTTGCTCAGAGAGAAAGTTGGCTCTAATCATTATGTGCATTTTGGGGAATTCCTTTTCCCTTTAGTGGTTTGCTTGTTGGGGATTTTTGCTCCTTTATTTTGTTTCTGATGTAAAGTCTTAAGACTTACTCACCTAGCAGAGTATGGTAGCATATACCTTTAAGCCCTGGGATGCAGAAGCAGGGGCATAACTGTGAATTCCAAGCCAGGCAGAGGTACATAGTGAGACCCTGTCTCCAAACAAACAAATAAACAGAAAGGAAAAAGGAAGAAGAAGAAGCCGGAGACTTTCCTACCTGTGTCAGGCCTAGGGATCCTTCTGCTTCTCTACTTCTGTTTCGTTGAAACTTTTCTTTAGTTTCTCCTTTCACACTTTAGCCTGTGGTCCATTTTTAGTAACTTGTGTGTAAATTATGAAGTGTAAGCCGAGGCTTTTTGTTATAGTGCCTTTCGGGTTTAATGAAAGACTACGGGAAAACGGGTTTAATGAAAGACTACTGGAAAAC
>JADRCH010000107.1:1997025-2043870 GCA_019843965.1 Rhynchomys soricoides | reverse complement strand
TGAAAGACTACTGGAAAACGGGTTTAATGAAAGACTACTGGAAAACGTAAGCCAGACAGGGTAGCACATGGGAGGCAGAAACAGGTGGCTCTCTCTAAGCTGTAGGCTAGCTTCTTCTTCATAGTCAAGTTCCTGGCTAGCCAGGGCTACACAGTGGAACTTTGTCTCAGAAGGAAAATAAAAGACGAACAAAGGAAGAAACTGGCCTTGTTTCTTTATCTTGTCTTTGGCTAGACTCTTGAGTGCCATACCGAATAAGATTCGCAGGACCAGCCTGAGACCTGAGCATTCTGTTTCCTTTGATTCATTATTTGTATAAACAGAAAGTGTCTACCCTTCAGCTGTGCACATCCTTCTAGCTTACGTAGGGTGAGGCTTCACGGTGCTGGCATTCACACTGCATAGCAGCCCTGCAAGTGTGTGGCCCACCTTTGGGAGTGCCAAGTGACAGTTTGTCCTTTCAAAATTGAGGAGATGAAGCCTATCTAGGTACTTTCCTGTGGGATTTGTTTCCCACCTGCTCTTCTGACCTAGAAACCTGAAGGTCAAGAAGCCAACATACACACACACACACACACACACACACACACACACACACACCCATGACTCGAGTCATCTTTTCTCTACATCAGGGGCCGTGTTGTCATACTCAACTCTGAGCTTAGCCCCCACTCTGATCACATCCCTGTCTTCTGGTGAAGAAGGGACCGACCTGCCCTCACTGTGTTTCTCTCCTTGGGTTATCTACAACCAACTGCACAGCTTTTGCTGAAAATTCTTATTAAATACATTGTCCTCAGCTTTGTCCCTGCACATTCTTGCACAGTCCTGGAGACTGGACCAGGAATGCGCGTGTGCACATTTGCATGTGTGTATGTGTATGTGGTGGGACAGCATGTGTGTAGGAATGGGGGTGTACATGCACTGCTTATGGGAGGGAAAGGTGTGGGGAAGGTTCTTGGGGTACCTGTTTGTGGGATAGGGGTCAGTATTGTTTTTATTTAGATGTCTAATGACATAATAGCCTTGGTATATATAGTCCTGAAGTATAGTGTGAACACCAGCTGAAACGCTGTCCTAGAAATAGCAAGAACACACACCATATCTCAGAAACAGCACAATATGTGCACCACATCATATGTCACTGCACATGGTGGTGTTTGAAGCGCTGAGCTCCAAGGGGAGTGGTGGGTCTTAATTACATTTTCGTCTTCATGTGTCCAGACCTATTGCTACAAAGAGAAGGATTTAAAGCAGATGCTAAAAGCCAGGCCTGTTTGCTTCCAGACTGCTTGTTGGCAGCTGCTATAGTTGGAGAGATAGAACACAGAAATGCAGAGATCAGGATAAGGCCTGAGAGCAAATAAGTAGGTCAGATAGATAAAGAAATGACAGATGGATAGATAGATAGATAGATAGATACATACATACATATACATATACATACATACAAATATATACATACATACATACATACATACATACATACATACATACATACCAGAGCAAACAGATGGCAGAGAGATGGATAGATAGGTAGAAATAGATGATTGATAGATAGGTAATATAAAGAGAGAATAAATAATAGAAGATAGATGATAGACAGATAGATAATGCATGCATGCATATATACATAGTACATACATACGTATATAAATACACACACACACACACACACACACGCATTTTGATACCTCACCAAGCCCCAGTCTTCAGGACTTCATTGGCTGCTCCTCCCCACACAGGTAGAGTTTGTGAGACTCGGCCTTCATTCAACATTCAGAGGTTTGCCTCTGACCTCTTTCTATTGGACTAACTTAACAATAGATGGCCACGGGGCTGCTCTGAAGCATGAGCAGCTGCCCTCCAAGCTCCAGCATCAGCTCAGCCTTCTCTGGAGAATAGTATTCCCAGTCACTGCCTCTGGAGTCTTCTGCAGGCTACTCATGTGAGGCATTCAGAGACTAATTTCACCATCTACTGACACAGAGCTCCTGTACTCACATGGGGCTACCACCAGATCAACCCAGTGAAAACCCAAAGTCCCTAAAGCTGAAGGTCCCACAGTGATCCCAGCTCTGAGTGAATTAACATATGTTAACTGAGACACTGGGATTGTGACTTTCGGAGCGCAGACACGGGATCCCTTTTGAAAGGCACAGTCCCACCTTTGGTGACTGGAGGTCTCCTGGCAGCCCTGTACATAGGGCTCTAAGCCTGACTCTGGCAGTGGTCAGCAGTTAGCACACCTAAGTTGCCCGCCACCTGCTCCTTCCCTCCTCCTCTGCCTCACTGGGTTCTGGCATGTAAGGTGTGTCAGGCCAAAATGAGGGAGGGCAGGTTTGTCTACCTTGAACACTCAGACCTTCTCTTCTTTGTACTGGTACCTACCTCTGCAGCAAGTCTTGTTTCCTGAGTGTTCCCCTAGGAACAGGGTATGCTGAGGTACATCTGCTTGAACAGAGGTTTCTGCTCCAGATGGGTCTGCAGCGCTCAGCTACTGCTCCGTCCTCTACTGTGTAAGGGAGCATGGATCTCACTGCCCCTGTAGTTCCTGGTCCTTATGGCACTTGCTCCTGGTCCTCAGAGTACCCAGACTCTGGTGCACAAAACCCCTTTTGCTTCCATACTGTTTAAGTCTAATACTGTGCTACAACCCAAGGGGCAGTCTAACACCCAGGAAATATGTAAACATCCCCGTGTGTTTGTGCGCGCGCGTGTGTGTGCGCGTGTGTGTGCACGTGTGTGAGTGTGTGCGCATGTGTGTGCGCGTGTGTGTGCATGTGTGTGATCTGGGTAAGAGAACGTGACTTTAGAATTTCATTTGCACTTCTTTTCATTCAACAAACTGAGCACCTACTATGGACTATTACAATTCAGGGTGCTGAGGACACCTCAGTGCATAAAGCTAGGACCCACTTTGCTGTCTTCCCAATGCGGTGACGAGAGCAAAGGCTCTGGGTATCATCATACAGAGGTAGCACCTAGGTTCTGGCTCAGTAACACGTGAGGCTGGGTGTTTGCAGGGGCCTGTGGTGGCAGAACCTGGCTCGGAGAATTCTCTGAGTCTTTCAGAACACCTTAGGTTGAATGGAGCAAGTCTAGAGCTGCTTCCTGGGTTCCCTGGGTCTTCCCTGCCCTCCATTATGGGATGAGTCGAGCTCAGGGGCAGCCTAGCTCAGTAGCAGGCTGGGAAAGCAAGCACGTGTCCTCTCTGCTTTCTTGGCTGCCTCTGGCCCTGCTCACTTGGCAGACACTGTGACATTGACCGTCGTTGTCTCTCACCTTGGACTTGGCTTCCAGCATCATGAATCCAGTGTCAGCAGCTGACACCATGCAGACAACTTTGCTGACACCTCCTCAGGAAATGCTGTGCTTCTAAAGATACCTCTGTCCCTGAGCATTCGCAGCAAGTTCACACCTATCCCGACAGAAATCAGAGCACCGAGTAGGTGATGGGAGCCGAGCCTTCCAAACCCTGTCCCTGTGTCCTGGGAAGAAAATTGGACCAGGGAATGACCAGTGACAAGAAGAGGCAGAATTCAGGCCTCTTGCTCCAAGGCCATTTTCTCCTGCTCCACCTACACCTTTAAGTAGATTCTACTGCCTTTAAAACAGACATGCATACACACACACTCACACGCATACACACACAAATACACATACACACACACATACACACACTTACACACACATAGACACACATACACACACTCACACACACATACACACACACATACACACACACATACACACACACATACAACACACACACACACACACACACACATGCTTGGATTTTATGACCAGGATCAAAGAGCACGTACAGATTTTATAATTTGGAGAGAGGCATGATCACAGTTTACCAGGCAAGAGACAGGACTGACGATTCACCCTACCAAGATGTTTGCATTTCCCAGGCTAGCTTCTTCTGTTGCTCTGTATGATAGACATTCCTTAATCATCTTGATTTCATTAGAGCCATAAGATGGTAGAACCTCAGTCTCCTGACACTCACTCGGGTCTTCGAAAGGACCCTCACCTTTTTAGATCCAAAGGCATTATTAAAACCTCATGTGGCATGCAGAAAGTGCTTGAAGTTCAGATGATGCAAGGGACAAGCTTCTCGGGTCCCTGCTATGCCCGGTGAGAGCTATACTCTGTTTTTTCATAACACTCCATGGCTCTGTTAATTATTCAGTTAAGCCCATTTTCCAATAACTATTTGAAAAGGCATATGATTTCATGGTGCATTCTTAGAACGTTTCCTTGTGGGGCTAAAAAGATGACTCAGCAGTTAAAAGCACTGGCTGCTCTTCCGGAGGACTGGGGTTCAATTCCTAGCCCCCACACAGTGCCTCATAACTCCAGTTCTGGGGAATTCAACATCCCTTCCATACCCCCCTGGAACCAGGCACTCACATAGAACCCAAACATACAAACAAGCGAACACTCATACACATGGAATCAATTTTAAAAGAACAAAAATATGTTTCCGTATTTGTTGACATCTTGTGCTTTCCCCCACCCCCGTGAAGGAAAGGGGCCCAGAAGACTGTCAGTCATGTTACAATTAGGGGTGAAACGCAGGCGGAAGTGACTCCTCTAACTTTCCGTCAGAGCTCCTTCCCTTAGTCAGTCTAAGGCTGGCACCCATCCAGACCCCTCTTTCTGTAGTGCCAAGTCATCTGGTCACTCTGAGCGCTTGAACAAAATTTCCAAAGGCAGCGTTGTGCACAGGAGTCAGGAGTGGGCCCCAAGTGGGCCACAGGACGCTTCTGCCCAGCTCTGCCTGAGACTGCTATGTGGACTTCTGCCACTCAGTGTCACCAAACCTCACACATGTCCATGCCTAAAACATATAGGTTGCATAAGAACCTTTCTGGGTGTTCAAGCAATCCAGCACATGGTGAGGCAAAGGTGGGGTCTACCCAGAGTCCTCTGCATCACATCTTACTGTCCCTTCCTTTAAAGGTCATTGCCACTTGCTGTATTCTTTTTGTCTGGTGGTGTGTGTGTGTGTGTGTGTGTGTGTGTGTGTGTGTGTGTGTGTTGTGTAGGCCAGAGGTGATTGTGTTCCTTCATCTCTATCCTCATGTTTGGAGACAGAGACCCTCCATGAACATGAGACTCACTGCCTCAGCTAGACTGGCTAGCCGGTGAGCATCAAGGAGCATTCAGATCTTTGCCTTCCCAGCATTGGGATTACAGGTTTGCAGCAGCACACCTAGCTTTTTCAATGGGTTCTGGGGTTCCACACTCAGACTCTCTTTGTGCTTGTGTAGTAAGCCCTTTACCCCTGAGCTGTCTCCCCAGCCCACTCACAGAAGTAGTTATCATTTTGTCCTGTCTTAGGAAGACCAGCTCACTAATAAATTGCATGCCTCTGTGAAAATGAAGGGCTCTTAGAAGACAGGCTAAGCCATTTCTCCAAGGTCACCATGGGTTGATGGCTTCTTATTACATTCTTTTTCCCTGATTATGATCTGAAATGCTCTGGAAAGTTCCAGAGAGTCCTAGAAGGAAGTTATTCAGTAAAATGCCACCTGCTTCTATAAGGACATGATACCCATCAGGAGATGGGCTCCAGGCCAGGTCTCCCATGAGACTCTGGTGACGTCACGGCATGGCATAGACCAACAACTCTGGGATGTTGTCATCCTGTTTCAGAGAAGGCAAGTTTGTGTTCATCACTGCCTAAACTCTAGGTCACCTGAGGTCACCTGGAAACTGTGAACAGTGCATGAGCCAGCATATGGCTCCCTCCATAAGTCATGCTAAGCCTTTGATACTTTGAGAAGGCTGAGCTGGAGGAGGGCAAGTACCACAGACAAACATAGTTCTGTTGGTTGTCACTGGTACTCTATGCCCGGGGTGTGTGTGGCTTCTGTAATTAGCATGCTGTGCTTCAGTCATGCCAGACTTGCCATAGCAATGGTGTGACTACCCACCATTTTGGGAAGGAGATGACCAAAGATAAAATTGGGGCTGGCACGGGGGGGTGATCCCGAACCAGGGCCTCATTCATGTCCCTGTGCCTACATTCATTACCAGCACTCCATGGCACCACCAGGAAACAGAGTGTGCTGCCTGGGCCTTTACAGATAAGGATTAACAGGCACCAAGTCCCCAGAGCACATCAAGAAGGTGGGGCCCAAAGGGTGCTGCCCTAGCATGTCTGTTCCTAGAGCCTCGGGTGCTTCTTCTCCAGTAGCATCCCAACCGGGGCGGGGCAGCTGTGCAGCACATGCTTGGGATACAATGCATACCTGTGACCCTGCCTCACGGAAGCCAGCAGGGTGGGACATTTCTTCCTCATGACCAGTTCAGACAAACATGACTTAGAAACCAGCAGAGATAGTATGGGAAGGGTGCATAACTGCAGATACCTCGGTGAGTCGTCTTTCCCAGGAGTCAGGCCCCCAGGGGTGTGCTGCCCCAGCCTGCCTGGTCTCACAGACCTAGCAGCTTCCTGGTGACCCTGTTGTTTTTCTCTTGGACAGCTCTGTATTTTCCCATAAAAGCTGCTTAGGCTGAGCATCCTTTCTAACCTGTAGATAGACAGGTACAGAAATCTTAAGCTGGAGTCTGGAGGTGGCTCAGGAAGTAAAGTGTGTGCTTACTACACAATCATAAAAGGTTGAGTTCTGTCTCCAGAGCCCATGGGTGGGTGGTGTGTACTTGTAATCCCAGCACTGAGGAGGTGGAGACAGGCAGATCCCTAGGGCTCACTGAAGAGTCAGATCAGCCTGATCCCTAAGCCCTAGGTCCCAGGGAGAGACCCAGTCTCCAAAATGAAAGTGGAGAGTGCCTGAGGAATGATGTCTGAAGTCGACCTCTGACCTACGTATACAGATGCGTGAACATTTACACACTTCTGCATGTACGGACATACACACATAGCCCTGCAGCTGACCCAGCCTGAGCTGGAGGGAACTGCTGTGCAGTCTCTCTTGAAGGATGTCCTGAGAGCAAGCTGGCAGCCTCAGGACCAGAAGTCTGCTGATTCACTCTGGTGATAGTTCACCAGAGTGTGGTGATGCTCTTAAGTGATAAACTCAAGGGATGAAAGGGAATCAGGTTTCCACAGATGCCATTTTTCTGCAGTTCTGGAACATTCCTTTAAAGGGAATTTTAATAACCTTCAAACAGCGTTCTGTGCTGTGACATGCTTAGATTTAACAAGTCTCAAAAAGACAGGCTACCAATGAGCAGACTGATGTATTCCCTGACACTGGGTTGGGAAGAAGAGACCCAGAAGAGAAGCCATCACTGAGACATATCCTCTGCTGGGAGGGAAGTAGGCAGAGCACGGAAGGAAGGAAGCCACATAGGAAGCAGCTTGGACCCGTGTGTGTGTGTGTGTGTGTGTGTGTGTGTGTGTGTGTGTGTGTGCGCGCGCGTGCACACACACACACAGAGAGAGAGAGAGAGAGAGAGAGAGAGAGAGGGAGAGAGAGAGTATCTGAGTCTGCACAGGACAGTGAGGGAGAGCTAGAACCAGCCAGAGAGGCAGGGAGGGGACCTTCCCCGTCTGCTGTTTCCCAGTGATAAGCAGTGTCAGTTCTGCTGTGGAGGAGACCCCAGTCCAAAGAGCCAGAGACAGGGTAGGTAAGGAGGAAGACTGAGGAAGAGAGGCTGGTGGAAGCACTGGGACAGGAACACAAGGCCACTTAGCCCTTGACCCCTGCTCTGTTGGGTTTCTTCCCTGTTTCTCTTTAAAAATCAAGGAAGCAGAGCTACCTGTTCCTCCCAGGGGAGGCTATCGGTGTCCATGTCCTGGGTGGGGCTTATTTGATCTGCAGGAGAACCCAGCATGCTAAATGAGGCACCTGAGAAACTACCCTGCTTAGTCTAGGTCACAATGTCAGTCTGTGGACCTGAGGGTTTTTGGGGAGAATAGGAGTCTCTGTAAGAGGCCATGGGCCTGCTGAATCTGGTACACAGGAAGAGTTCTTGCTGCAGAGTCTAGCAGGAAGCCTCCTGTCCTGCTCACAGCCTTCCTGCAAAGGGAAGATGCTAGACTTGTGAAATGTTCCCTCCACGACTTATATCTCCTTTAGTCATTTCTGGAACATTAGTCTCCGTTTTCAACTAAACTCTACCTAGGTTTTCTTCAAAGATGCCTTCTGACCCATGTAGCCTACGCTATCTTTTCCTTCAGTGGAATTCTTCCAGATTGGGTGTCTCCTCCCAAATACCAGCACACAGCATTCCCATGCAGGTGTCACAGTGGGTGTCACAGTTCCACCATTGATGCTAAGAGTGGTCTCTAAGAACATATGGTCTAGGGATAGAAAGCAGAGCTGCTGGGCAGTGCAGATATCGAAATCTACGAAGACTGCCAACCATGATCAGCTAGTGATAAAATTCATGGGCTGTCTGTTGAGAATGTGGCTTCAAGGACTTGAAAAGGCAGAGAAGGGAGCCCCTCTAGAGGGGTTTTAAGCTTTTGCCCATGTTTACTTTCCCCTTTCCTCAGTCAGTTACTGGGATAGTTTTATAAACCCGTCTCAGTCAGCATGCTTTGGGAGAGAGCATCCTGTGCGTGTTAGAGTCTACAAATACAGAAAGACTTGTTTACTCGGTGATTCGTTGAGACACAGAACAAATGCTTTATAAGTATTTGCTGAAAGCAGAAAGACCTTTGCCAGGACATGACCACATGAAACCGCAAGGGATCCTGGGAAATGGTCTCGACTTGGACTGCTGTGTTGGCAGATCACCACAGGTGTGATTCTCTGTCTTAAAGAATAAGGAAAGGGTGGGGGTTGGGAGGTCTCTTCCACCCATGTGTAGCTCGCTCGCGCTCTCTCTCTCTCTCTCTCTCACTGTTTCTGTGTGTGTGTGTCTGACTGTCCATCTGTCAGTCTCTTTCCATATATATATATAAAATATTTATTTCTCTGTTTCTGTGTGTGTATGTGTGTCTGTCTGTCTGTCTCTCTCTTTCTCTTTCCATTTATATATAATATTTATTTTTGTGTTTGTATGTATGTATGTATGTATGCATGTGTACATGCATGTACACATGTGTCAATCAGAGGACAGCTTTCAGGAACTAGTTCTCTTCTTCCACAGTGTGGATCCCAGGGATGGAATTCAAATCCTCCAGTTTGGTGGCCAGTGCCATTTATCCACAGAGCTATCTTGATGGCCCCAGGATCTGTTCTGTAGAAACACTCACAAAAGCAGCTTTCCTGGGAATCCTAAGAGCGCCCTTTTGCATCGCACTTGGAAACTCTTTTCTGTAGAACTGGACTGAAAGTGTCTGCATGCAGCGCCTCAGCTTGACCACAGCAGTGAGAGAGAAAGTGTGGAAATCAAGCAAGGCCAAGGCTTGGGCCAGGCAGATTCAGACATTTCAGATTCATGAGTCACCGTTTGTTGACCTTTTCTCTGCATGAAGAAAGACAGATTCCTCAGGACTTTAGCTTAAATGAGATAAAACTATCTGATGAATGATGAATTGGATCTGCTAATCCTCACACCCACCA
Source organism: Rhynchomys soricoides (assembly GCA_019843965.1). NCBI lineage: Eukaryota > Metazoa > Chordata > Mammalia > Rodentia > Muridae > Rhynchomys > Rhynchomys soricoides. The sequence goes on along the minus strand of JADRCH010000107.1, from coordinate 2,034,373 downwards.
GGCATCTTCATGTATTTGCTCTCTCCACTCCGCCATCAGTGATGCACAAAACCCTCAAAAGTCACTTCCAAGTTTTAAGCCTGACGTAAGTAGAAAGATCATTGTTCCCTCGCTCTCCTGAGCGTCACTTCCTGAACCGTGCACTGGGATGGAAGCTGGCAAGGTTAGTGCTGTAAAATTTCTCAGTTTCAAAGGTTTACAGAAATGTGAGGGATAAAGCACACTGTGGCAAAAAATAATCCCCGTAGCTCCATGGAAACGCCTATTTTGGGACCACTTTCTTGAACATGAACTCAGAAAAAAAGAAAAACACATTTCGAAATCAACAGCATGTCATTTAATGAGAGAGAGCGCGCGCCAAAAGCACTTGAAATCTGTGAAATAGTACAGCTGCCACTTATGTCCAGTGACGCACAAGACACCTATCTCCTTCAGCATGTTCAAGTACACCGTACAAATGCTAAGCCACAAGCTCTGATAAGCAGTGGACACAGCAATACACATGAGCAGCTCCTGGCCATTGCATATTTGGTATCTGGATGGCAACCATGGTCACTCTTTCAGCAGATCAGCTTTTGAGAGGAAGGAAAGGTGGCGTGGTTGTCAGTCTACTGGCTATCTGTCTACTACTACTGTCTCTCATAAAAATGTCTCAGTGGGTTTTGCATCGAGTTCGATTTGCCACTATGATTGTGTTAATCTCAGAGCTTTGAGGAGAAAGAACACAAACCCAAATCATGGCCAAATTAATTAAGGAAGGCAATTAATTAAAGCAAGTTTGTTTATTTGTTTATATGGGCTAGCTCTCCCTAAAGGCAGGGTTCAGGAGATCAACGTTGGAAATGAGGAAGATAAGGGTTTTTATAGTTCGGGAGTAGGGAGCTTCCAAGTGGGATATTTGGCAGGCAAATAGATGGGGTTACAGAAGCAGAGCAAGTTGGCTATACCAAGGCGGTCATAACAAGGTCATCATAAGAACCTTTTGAAACAAGGACATAATTGTTCCCTCGAAGAGGCAGTACAGAACCATTTGTAGTTAAGGTTACAGGTGAGGTATAGCCCAATCCTTGGGAAACGGAGACTTAATCATTAAGAGGAATGAACCTAGTTTGCCTTTATAAGATGGCGCTCGAGCCTAAGATGGAGGTAGACTAGTTATCAGTTGTACTCAGCGTTATTTCAGAAACACCCTATGCACATTTGTGTAATACCCAAAGGTCCCTCGGGAGTTGATGGTTGTTCTTACTTTCTCTCTTTCCCCACCTCCCCACCCACAGCTCTCAGTGGGTCTCCCCCCACCCCCGCCCTTTCCTTCACTTGACTTCGGAGTTTGCCTCTTGGCTAATGGCGTTATGTAATGCCAGGGCTTCTCAGTGCACAGGCCTTTTGGCCATTTGCCCTTCTGTTGGCCTTGGCAGTTTGAGTGGAGGCTCTTGCAGCTGGAAAATCATGTCTCAGCCTCAGCAATGTGTTAAAGCTAGAGAGGAGATGGTGCCACATCAGCTGCTTACCATTCTACCCAGGATGTGATGCCTCAGCACTGGAGGCAGACAGAAACAATCTATCTCTCAAACATCCTTACCCCGACCCCAGCCTGACCACCCCTATAGCACCCAGGTTTCCTGGTCACCCCAAAGCAGGATGGGAATTTGATCACTTCCACTGTATAAGAAACTGAGACTCAAAGGAGCGGAGTCTCACCCAAGGTCACTCTCCTGAAAGCTCCTGCAGGGCCTCACTTGTCCCATTTGCCTTTCAGAAAGTCCAAGCCTCTTGCAAAATTCAGGTGGGAAATTACTGAGAAGCTGGGGACCTGAGTCACTGATGCCTTTTACAGATCACTAGGGACTCCCCTCCAGCTGGTTCCTCCTGGGTAAATTTGGAGAGCACATACTTAGAAATAGGAGTCACAGTAAAGATTGGGTCGCCTCCTACCACATCAGGGTGACTTTACTATCCCCAAGAGTTTGTTTCAGGCTCTAATTGGCATCGGAGACAGTCTTGGGACAGACACTATCCAAGACTGCTCAACGTCCTGAGGGCCAAGAAGCTGACCTGTGTAGAAAAATGTCACAGTCTCATGGCATGTGAATGTCTCCCTCATCCAGTCCTCTGCTTTATCCAGGACATCCCTAGTTATCCAGGGGCAGCCTGAGAGACCACCAGGCTTCCTGCAGAGTCTATGCTGCCAGCTTGTTTTCTCTCTTGATCCAATACTTAGATTCACTGCAAATCTGAACCTAAAATAAGGCTGACTGCAGACACAGGCAGCTCTCTTCCCAGAAGCACTCTGTAGCGGGCAGTTCAAGTTTGCAGTCTCTAAGCAGAGCCTAAAGGCAGTCATGGGATTTACCAAGGCTAACTGTCATTCAGAGCCAGAAGACAAAGGACCTGCATGCTTCCTCATTACCACTAAGCAAGGATATAGTCCCTGAGGGCCAGCCTCAGGAGGCCCTGGATACCTGTGGACACTCTGAGGCACTTGCCTTTCTTCTGTCCCTTCATCTGTCATACACAGAAGGCTAGTGGCATGGAGCCAATGTTATTCATTGTTGTTGTTGCTATTTTAAAGGTAGATTCTTACAATGTAGCAGTGGCTTTCCTGGAACTCACTACACAGACCTAGGCTGGCCTCAGGCTCTCAGAAGTCTGCCTCAGCCTCCCCAGTACGTCGTGTCTCCTCACTATAACTAAGTTTATTTCAAAGTCTGGTTGGACATTTTGTTACTGCAGTGGCAGTTGTGTCTAGCACCCTTGGGATTTTGAAATATCGGTGGAAATTGTCACCTTGGGTATCAGCATGGAGTCTCGATACAAAGTACGATGAAGCGCTGGCTTGGTGGGACAGCTAAACTTGAAGGGCCTGGATCAAATCAGTTCCCCTTTGTCCAGAATACATAGGTGTCGGGGGAGGAGCTGATAACTAAAATCCGGTTCCCTGATTGTTTGTTGAGCGGGTCAATAAAGACCGCAGAAGCTAATCACTGGGCAAAGAGAATAAGGTGGGTTTTCCCGGTCACAGGAGGGAGAGGAGGGGATGAGAGATTTGGGGAATCAGAGCAGGCTGTGGAGAGAGAGGAAGTAGCAGACTGTAACTCTCAGGGACTGATAGTTTGTAACTCCCAAGGTGGCTGCCGAGGCTAAGAAGGATGAGACAAGATGTTCTTTGCCCAGCAGTTGTTTTACCTGACTGGTTTTAAAATATTAAGGCTGTCTGGTGTTTTTTCCATCCACGGCAATAAGGGCACAGCCTTGGGGCGGTCATTAGAGGTTTGGTGGAGCTAGCCGTGGAGCTGGGTGAGACGGCCTTTGCAGGCACCAGGCAAGGAACAAGCGTGCGTTTTTAAAATTACACTCAACACACAGATGGCCCCACAGTTTCAACTTGGGACAAATCTTGGAAGCTTGCTTTTGGGAAAAGGAAGCATCACAACTGGACTTTTAAAAATGGCACAGAATTAGAGGTCAAAGTTCAGAATGACAGGATGCATTCCTAGACTCAAGGTTGACCATACACAAACAGCTCGAATGCTTGGGTCCGCCTCCCAGGAAATGAAGACTCATTCTGTCACAGTCTTTTCCTTTCCACTAGTTAAAAGTCCCCAAGCCCTCAAACCTCCAACTCTCATTGACAGGGTTGTTTCAGAAAAGTTGTGCCAGTTTAAATCAAGAAGACATTAATAGACCAGCCATGGGTGTTGAAGTTACCCTCATAGGAAGCTTTGCCTTTTACAGACCACACACACCAAACACAGAGGTCACCATTTTCTTCCTCATTGATAGTCATTGTCAGGACCTTGGCTTTCATTTGCCAGACAGATTATGGTGGCTACTTCCACTGAAGTGGCCTCAAGTGAGCCCTTTAAAGCCCCACTCAGGCCCATCAATCTACACCTACTCCAGCCACACAGCAGAGAGCAGGAGTGGCTTCTCCTTTGCATGGGGCTGTTACCATCACATCCAGGGGTCCTTTACCCAGAAGGGACTGCCACCCCATGGGCAGAATTGCAGAATAAGTTCTTGGTGGTGTTTTCAGTTGTACATTGAGCATTGCTTTATCCCATAATTGGAGTGAGTGTCTGAGGGGCCCACAGGGATGGTTTGTATGGGTGGGAGAGCCGAGATGGAGAACAGCTCCATCCCTGGAGGAAGTCAGGACAGGAACTCAAGCAGGGATGAAATCTGGAGGCAGGAGCTTATACAGAGGCCATGGACGGGTGCTGCTTACTAGCCTGCTACATCTGGCTTGCTCAGCCTGCTTTCTTATAGAATCCAGGAATACCAGCCTAGGGATGGTCCCACCCGCCATGAGCTGGTATAAGACGAAGTCAGAGAGCCAGACAACTCATATCAGGGTGCTTGTATTGTGGCTTTTAAGGACTAAAAGACTTGGGGCACTGCACTGTTAAACCAAGTGGAATTTGCAGAGTTTGAGAATCTGTCCTGTGCTGGCTGGTTTTATGTGTCAACTTGACACAAGTTAGAGTCATCAGAGAGGAAGGAGCCTCAGCTGAGGAAATACCTCCATGAGATCCAGCTGTAAGGCACTTTCTCAATTAGTGATCAATGGAAGAGGGCCCAGCCCACGGCAGGTGGGACCATCCCTAGGCTGGTATTCCTGGATTCTATAAGAAAGCAGGCTGAGCAAGCCAGATGTAGCAGGCTAGTAAGCAGCACCCGTCCATGGCCTCTGCATAAGCTCCTGCCTCCAGGTTCCAGCCCTGCTTGAGTTCCTGTCCTGATTTCCCCCAGGGATGGGCTATGATCTGGAAGTATGAGCCAAATAAACCCTTTCCTCCCCAACTTGTTTGATCATGGTCATGGTCATGGTCATGGACATGGTGTTCCATTGCAGCAATAGAAACCCAATCTAAGGCATATCCTGTTCTCTCTCTTTTCCAAAAGGTCAGACAATAGTTACCTTTAGACTGGAAGACTGGAACCCCAGTCTAGTGACTCCATATCAGTTAATCCAGGCTGTGGGGCCACTGAGATGGAGACCTGTGCCCAACATCAGCATCTCTTCTCTTCCCCCTTCTTCCTCACTTCTCCTTCCTCTTCCTCTTCTACCTTTTTTTTTTTTTTTTTTTTTTGTCCTGCTTTTAGGAGTTCTGGGTTTTTTCTTTTGTTTTGTACTTTTGAAAAAGGAATCCATGTGGCCCATCAACCCTGTCTGCTTTGAACTAGCTAAATTCCAGAGGGTGGGCTTGAACTGCTGATCTCCTGCCTCCACATCGCAAGTGTTGAGATTACATGTGTGCAAACCACTCATGTTTAGTCTTATTTGGTTACCGAAGTGCTCAGGTGTGGGGGAGATGGAAAGCTGGGTGCTGGGCTTCTCACATCCATGAAAAGAGTGAGTTTTAAAGAGCAAACTGTGCCTTTTTACTCGGGCCATGCTGAGTCATGCTTCGTTCCTACTTTAAAAATCAAAGGTACTTGGATGACTCCTTTCATTATGTTTCCTGGGTTTGATAGGGGAGCAAGCTCTTGAGTGCCCACATCTTTAAATGACCCTAAACTAATTTCCTGGAAGAATCAGATCACAGACTGACCAAGTGTCAGTCTATGGAAGGATTAGTTAATCATGGCCGGAACTCGCTTTGTTGGGAATGGCTTTGGCCAAATTCTTCAGCTCTGTGCATCTTTTGGAAAAGAATGGTGTGTGTTTTTTGCTAAGACTGGGGCTAGGAATGAAAATGAGGAGGACATGCTTGTCTTTATCTAACTTTATCTTCCCTGCAAATTCTGCACATTCTTTGGATAGTTGAATAAGAAACAGCATTGCTCTGGCCTTGGCCACTGATGGCTTCTCCAGGAGGAGACATGAACATCGGTCTATCACCTTCCATTTGGAAAATTATACAGAACATTTCCTGACATCTCAGCTCATCTTCCCCACCCTATCCTCCCCATTCCCACCCCCACTCCCACCCCCACCCCCATTCTATGTTACCCTCAAATATGAGTTGGAGCCCTGGGTATATGCATCTATGTTTGATGGTTGGTGGGGTCTCGAATGGGCAGACATCTTTATAGATGATCACACACTCAAAACTTGGTCACCAAGCAGAGTTAGACAGTTGCTGTCATTCTTTTTTCTAGTTCTTTCCCTGAGAGCCCAGGAACAATATTTGTTGGCAACTTTGGATGTGTCTCTTGAGTTCTCAGGGACTACTGTGGACCATGGGATTTTTGCTGTGGGCAAAGCCCTCCAGAAGTATTGACTTCAAAGCTGACACCCTCTCTTCTCTTCTAGCTCTTGAACACCCCATTGGGTTGACATGGGAAACCACTCTGGAAAGCGAGAATTAGCTGCTGAGAAGGCCAGTAAGGTAAGGCTTGGCTGAGGCCAACCCTCCGGCCCTGGGACTTTAGTTCATCCAAAGACAGTGGAGTTTCAACAAGAACAATCCCCAAATGGTGGGGTGAAGGCTGGATCCTTGCTGCTGTTATTAGATATTGTTTTCATTTATTCGGGAGGATTGCCTCTCTGTGGGTACATCATGGCCTGGGAAGCAAATGAAGGAGGAGAGGAATGTCGAAGCACACACCACCATGGGAGAAACAGAGAGGGAGATGGGGAAGAGGCTCCACCTGTGGTCCGCTGGGCTCATCCTAGACTCAGTATTCTCAGGAGAACAGACTGTGGGGTCTCTTTGCTCTCTTGAGAGCTTCTATCATTCAACATCCCTTATTTGTAAGAGTATTCCCAAACTTCTCTATCTACTTAACCTCTCCTTTGAAGCTGTGAACCCCGTTCATAAATCAGTAACGAACTCTCCTTCCCTGAGTTAGTATACCTCTCTGCTCTGTAAAGGAAGGCCCTACCTTTGGGTTGGGAAGCTGAACCTGAGTCTCAGGTGTGGTCAAAGGGTGGCAAGTAGGTGGGCTGTTTCCTCTGCCTGTTGCCATCAGACATCTGCCCTCTGAGGTCAGCTGTGGGACAGGTAGGTAGATTCCAGGACTTTTGACATCATCCCTCCTGGTTCCCACCCAAGGTCTTGCTCTGCCTTGTCTGTATCTCTTGGAGTCCCCCAGCAGTCCACATGAAGATGCTCAGCTGTGATATGCAAGGCTTCTTCCTCTACAGGAATCCTATACTTGTATGACCCAGGTTTTTCCCCAGAATTTGGGCTGTCCCCTCCATCTTCAGAACCTCACACACCCATGACACATCAGTTGATGACAGCCCAGCCATAGGCTGGTAGGTAATTGGTTTTCTGTTCTGTCCCGTTCCCCACACTTTCTACAGCTTGTCACAGAATGCTTAGAATGCACAGAGAGCAAGGAAATAAATAAATAAATATTAAAAAGCACCCCCTACCTCCAGGCACAGCTATGCACACCACTTTCCTCCCCCTGGTGGGTTTCTCTGCATGGTCTTTCCTGATGGGGTCTGACCAGTGATGTCACTCTCATAGTCTGAGTTTCTCCACACTCAGCATCTTCACACAAACCCTACATGACCACAGAAATACAGTCTTAGTTACTTTTTCATTGTGATAAAACAATATGACCAAAGCCGGTTATGGAAGCCGGGTTTTACTTGGGTTATGGTTCCAGAGAGATACAAGTCCAGCATGGTAGGGAAGTGTGGCTGCAAGTAGCAGGCATGTCAGCAGGAACTGGATGCTGAAAGCTCACAGCTTGACACAAGCATGGAGCAGAGGATGGACTGGAAATGGTGTTGATCCTTTAAACTATCAAAGCCTGCCCCCAGTGACATACCTCCTCCAATGACATGCCTCCTCCAGCAAGGCCACATCTAACCCTATCCAAACAGCACCACCAACTGGGGACCAAGTGTTCAATGCCTGTACCTTGGGGTGGAGTCATTCTCCTCCAAACATATGCCCAAGTGTAACAGCTTTCTGGGCCCCGCCACCATCCAAGGCATAGAGGAGGAAAAACTGTTCAGATTCTTTTTCACCAATCTTGTGTCCCACATTAAACAGTATGCCTACCACTACAGACAAAAGATGGCGTGTCACCCTCACACAGAGGCACTTTCAAAAGTCCGCTGCCCTTACTGCCTGGGTAGTATTTAATTTTATAACACCCAACAGTCAGACCTCTTTGTCTGACTCCAGGTGAGATTTAATTTCCACATCAGCCAAGAAGACAGTCACACACAACTTTCTAGCTCCCCCCCCACACACACACAAGGGACTGAGACGTTTTGTGCACCCCCCCACACACACAAGGGACTGAGACGTTTTGTGCTTCCCCACATACACACACACACACACACACACACACAAGGGACTGAGAAGTTTTGTGCTTTACACACACACACACACACACACAAGGGACTGAGACCATTTTGTGCTTTACACACACACACACACACACACACACACACACTCATACACAAGGGGCTTAGAAGCTTTGTGCTTCCCATGCTAGGACTTCACCTGAAAGTATGAAGCAGCTTCTCAACCACTGGCTTATAGATATGTAAATGACCAGCCGATATTGAGTGGAACGGAGGTGACTCATTACATATAGATATGTAAATGACCAGCCGATATTGAGTGGAGTGGAGGTGACTCATTACTACATCACAGTTAAATTATGTTGATGATGTTTTTGTGGCTGTGGTTATCTGTAATGCTGGACCCTAGCAGGTTTACTCACTGAGAGGAACGTGCTTTGGCCATGGCTGCTTGATTAGAATCTACTCTCACCAAAATGGAACCTGTTCATGTGGCACCAGGCTGTCACAGCCTGAGGAGTCCCACCTCTTAGACTGACTGATTTGAAACCCCAGCTTCAAAAGGCTTCACTGTCTCCTTCCTGTTGTCTGACACTGTAAAACACCACAGTTACAATTAGGCTTTGATTTGCCTCTTTCTGTCAAAGGAAGACGGCAGCTCCCAAGTGAAGCCTTTCTTGGGCCACTGTTCTCTGAAAACTTTCTTTTAAAGTTTTGATCATTAAAAAGCCACAGAGCTCTAAAACTATAGTTTCCATATGTAAGAGCTCTTTCCCAACTAAATGTGGGCTTTTTGTTGCTCTTGAGAGCCCAACAAAAAGCTCCTCTGCTTCAGGGCCCTGAGCTGTACTCTGAGGCTAGGGAGGGCCCCGCAGGGAGAACTTGCCCCTGTTCATTATCCACCCACCGATCTGGAGCCACAAACTGGGACTGGCCCAGGGGACTGCAGGCTCCTTTCTCCCTTAAGGAATTTCCCTACTCCAACACTGAGGTTCAGGGGCAACCCAAGAAACCTTCTCTGCCTCTCGCTTCAGTGACACAGCTGCATGCAGTCTTTTCAGTTTATCTCTGAATGTCCACAAACAGAAGAGATGCCCTCAATGCTGTGTCTTCAAGGCTTAAGCACCTCACCCACTACAGAAGACCCTTAGGTGCCTGGCAGATAAAGCCAGGTTAACACTCTTCTGATACAGGGAGGCCTTCTCTCTGACACTCCAGGCTTTGTTGGTCAAGAAGCATCCCCTGCTCTTCTCTATGCACCATGCTTAAGTTACCAGGCAAGGTTTTCACAGAGGGAAACACAGCCTAAGAATGTCATCATCATCTTCCTTTCCTGCTGAGGAAGACCTCTAGGAAGTGAGGGAAAGGTCAAGGGTGCCATGCTGTGATATTGGCAATCTCTAGCGGAGACTCTGCTAGGGAACCCATCCAGCTGAAGAGGAGGGTGCTAGAGTAGCAAAGGGGAACAGAGGCCCCTAGTTGGGGGTGGGAAGACTGGGCTCCTGAGTCATGATGCAGTCTCATAGACTGGGTATCAGTTCCTTCAAGTAGTTCCTATTTTCAGAGACAGGGAAGTCCCTATCCTCCGCAGCTCCTTCTCGGTCCTAAACAACTGTCCCTCACGAATTTGCCAGATTTTTACCAATCTGTCTATTCTATGCCCAGTGTCCATCTGTGCTATTACAATTTGGAAAAACAGGGAAGGAAATGACTTCAACTGCCCTAGGTAGTTCAGGTGATACACTCAAGCATCAGCTCAGAGAACCACACTCGTGAAAGCTTCTGGGGGTGAGGAAGAAATTGCTTCCAGGAGCTAAAAGCAGAGCCCACCTGCCCGTGATGCCCTGTGCTCAGCAGTCCTGGAGGTTAAGACTTTGTCCCCTTCAGCTGGCCACTAGAGAAGGGGATTGCCATAGTGGAGTTCGTGAAGGTTTCAAGCCACTGACTCCTTGGGAGGACCCACATGCTCAGAATAGTGGGCATTGATTTCTCCCCACACTCAGTTTGCTCTTTGGAGCTTTCCTGATGGCCCAGCAAGTGTCCAAGACCCACCAGGTGGCTTCAAATGCAGCACTGGTACTAATCTGTGCCTCTCTGGGGAGCCAGGCCCTCTGTGGACTGGCCCAGAGGTGGCTATGCTGAAACTCAATGGATAGAGAAGCCTAGCCCTCTGAGAGCATTTTTATTCTCACGGGTCACAGGATGGATGTCTGGGGTCCAGCAGTCCACAGCATGGGTCTCCTATCAGGCTTCATAGGCTGCATCTTCTCCGTGTGTCCTCCCATGGTCCCCTGTAAGTTGCTATGTCTAGCTTCCCCTTCTCGTACTGAAGCAGGGCCCACACTAAGAGCTGAAGCTTGACTGAATTTCCTCTTTGAAGGGCCCATTTTTTGAGGTGCTGGGAGTTAATATTTCAGTGGCTGGATTTGGGAATAGGCAATTCAGTTCTCAACATATGTACTATTTAATAAGCCCTGGTAACCACTGGGTAGTAGAGAGATTAGGAAAGAGAACACTCTAGGGCTAGCTTGGCACTTGGCTTCAGCCTCTGAGCCTTCACCTGTGAAGCTGTGGATTCATCCTGTTAAATACCACAGCACAGCCCAGTGTATCATCCTGTCTCTCTTTAGAAAGACCCTATCACAGCACAGGCTCTGTCATACAAGACACCTCAAGAACTGGCCTAACCCATAGGGCCTGCAGGCTCCTATGTTTTATCTTCTTGGCATCCTCTGGCTAGACATGGAACTTGTAAGTCCTAGGCAGCTACACTCCTTCAAAGTCCAAGTATCTACTGTGAGTTTGGATTAGTTCACTCATGCATTCTTTCATGCACCCACAGTGTCTTCTTAAACAGCCAGGGGTACTGCTGTGCTCAGATAAAAATCCCAGCTCACATCACCAGCTTCTTAGAGGATATTGGGCTACAGCCACCTCAGGACCATGAAGTTATATTCTGAATGGAAGAACAGTGACACGGGGGTCCTCAACTCCCTAACAAGGTCCAGTGAGGTCCACTGCATTCAGAGGTGTAACGGGAATACAAGAAGGCACTTGTGCTGCTTAGCTCTTATCGTCAAGTTGACAGGCCAGAAAATCACCCGAGGAGAAGGAACCTCAGCCGAGGACTTGCCTTGATCAGATAGGCCTGTGAGAGACTGTCTTGACTAATGATTGCTGTGGGAGGAGCCAGTCCACTGTGGGCAGCATCATCCCTAGGCAGATGATCCTGTGCTGTATAGCAAACCTAGGTGTACACAAACTAGTGAGCAATCTAGTAAATAGCATTTCTCCATGGTTTCTGCTTCCGTTTCTTCTTGAGTTCCTTCTCTGAATTCTGTCCCTGATGGGTTGTCACCTGGAAGTCAATCTGAAACAAACTGTTTTCTCCTCCCCATTTGCAATGTGGCCAGAATGTTCTATCACATCAACAGAAGGCAAACTAGATTAGTGCTGCACAGGGGGACCGCAGAGCAAGCCCGAAGGAGCCTTGGACCTTAGAGAAGAGATTTGGCACCTTTGTGGATATGAGGATTGCACCAAGATCATAACTCAGAGAATTCTTGCCCAGCTCAACACTTCACCAGCTTTGCTCTGTCAGTAAGGGGAAGTCACTGGAAAGTTCTGGAAAAGTTCTGATCTCTACAGTCCTCTGGGTTCACCCCCAACCTTCTTTGTGGCCTCCCTTTCCACCCACATGAACGATTGGGGTTCACACTGTTCTGGAACTTTTGTTGGACATTAGAATTCTCCCACATTGGCTTTTGTGTGAAGAAGTTTTTGGTCCTTCCCCTGGGGTAACCCTACCTTCAGCAAATAATCTGCATAATTTAATCATTATCACAACTCTGCTGTCTCTTTCTCCTTGAGACTGATATTAAAGAGACATTCTGAGAAATGAGACACTTAGTTTGCAAATATAGGCAGAGTTGTGGAAGCAACACAAAGCTTTCCACAGAGATGAAACCGTGTTTCACTCTGACAGGGAAAATCTGTTTCCATGAGAACGCTGGCACCCCAGCTGTGAGGGGTGTGCAGGCTGCTCCAGAGGCCACTCTGCTTGGAGCTTGGTGCTGTTCAGTGTATGTGCTGCAGATCTATAGCTTTTCAGTAGGCTATATTTCTTCCCTCACATCTGCCTCAGGAACGTGAAGTGGCTAGACTCTAACCAGCTTGGCTCACCCTGCTCTGCCAAGTCTGCTCTCCTCCCCACATAAGTGCAGTTCAGACAGAGCAGCCATGCTGTCAAACAAACCAACAGCCCCAGGTCACGCTGGTATCTAGGCATGGCTTGCTAAATTGCCAACCAAACACAACTTCATGTTCAAAGAATGACCACAGGGTAGACTCTGGTGTTCATGGCTGATGCTCTACCTATCTGACAACTGGGGAACCAAGACGCTTTTGTAAACCAAGGGTAGCCACAGGCCTCAGCTATAAAGTGAAATTATTAACGACAGGCTGTGTAATTAGCCTGTGTATCCAGAGCCTCCACACCTGAACTGAGAGCGCTGCTGATTAGAAGGCTGCCTCTGGTTATGAAGCTTTCTCCAGCTCAAGGGAGAAGCCAGCAGTCCAATCACATGGTCTAGAAACACAGCTCCAGGCTTCACTCCTTTCAGGTTCTGGATCCAACTGCAGCCATTGTCTCCAACTGGCCATTAGGAATCTCTGGGCCTCTTCCCCCTTTGTCTCTGAGTTCACCCTGTGGAATTGATGCTCAGTCAGGTCTGTGAGTCTTGGGATGACACCAAAGTCCAGAAGAGTTCTGAACTCCAGCTTGGGCCTTAGAGGGTTAAAGGCTGAGAAAACCCTAGGGCACTCAGAGCCCAGGGAGGATAAAATCTGTTCCATCACCCACATTGTAGGATTTGGCTGGCTGGCTGGCTGGCTGGCTGGCTGGCTGGCTGCTTTTGTCTAGCTGATAATGTGGTTGGTTTGATTGGTTGGTTGTTTTTTTTTTTTGGTTGGTTGATTGGTTAACTAGTTGATTGGTTGGTTGGTTTTGAGTAATTGATTGGTTTTATTTCTTTGGTTACTTGATTCATTAGCTGATTAGTTTTGGTTGATTGGTTAGTTGGCTAGTTGGTTGGTTTAGGGTTGGTTTTCATTAGTTTTTTGACTAATTGACATCATAGGTTGTTTTTTATTATTATTATTATTATTATTATTATTATTTTATTAGAAACTGTGTCACAATTTGTAAGCACCTGTTACAAAACTTCCAGGGCACAACAGTTGTTAAATATAAATGACGTGTTTGGCACTGAATATTAAGTGTGAAAGCCATAGACTTATGAATATTAAGTGTGAAAGCCATAGACTTATGAATATTAAGTGTGAAAGCCATAGATTTAGCAGCAGTATAAAGCAGAAATAGCAGGATGTGCTCCAGTCTCCTCTGTGCCCTGCCAGATCTGTACACTGGGTAGCCTTGGGGACAGAAGAATGTAACTGATATCCAAGAACCCAGGACCTAAAGCTCTGAGGATTCCCCATGCTCACCCGATAAGAGGCAGGGATAGAGGCCAGAAATACAACAGTCATCAGAGATGAAATGCCCCACCCAGGCAGAGCAGGATGTCGGGTGCTTTATGAAGCAGGGTAATGAAGGAAGAGGGCAGTAAGTCTGTGAGGGACTTATGTAAAGTTGTTACCCATTCAAACTTGGATTCACACCCTACTGACAGCAGGAATGAAAGACAGACAGAGCAGGCGTTCATTTAGACTTCTTGGTGACTTCCTAGAAAGTGTCCTCATGCCAGTTCAGGAGGGTGGGTGGGGCTTGTGTGGGGCTTGCCCATCTGACCAGGGCAGCATATGCATTGCCCCCTTCAAAGGTCACAGGATGAGCTGAATGCAAGCTGTTTGCATGGCAATTGTCCTGCTCCCCTATCCCCTTGCTTGTGAACCTCACTGGGCCACACTTACTGTCCCATGCCAGGAAAGTCCAGAAATGCCACTGGTGACTGGAACATTGAGGCCACGTTTACTTCAGACTCTGATGGTATAGAATGTGTCCTTCAAAAGATGGTTTCTATCCTCAGCAACCTGGTTTATAAGGCTTTACATTTGGAAACAAGAGGGACTTTTTAAAGATGATTTTTATTGTTTTTAAGTGTGCGCACGTGTGCGAGAGATATGGGTTCAGGGCCACAGAGGTCAGATGTCTTGGATCTCCTGGAGCTGGAGTTATGAGCCACCTGATGTGGGGGCTGGGAACCGAACTTTGGTCCTCCACAAGAGTGGAGTGCACCCTCAACTCCTGAGCCGTTATCTTCCCGGCTTCAGAAGCAGGAGTTTTGATATGGCAGGATGCATTTGTGGAAAAGGGTCTCTCGTTTGTAAATATGTACATGTAATGGGGGAAGGGTGAGAAGCCGCATGCATTGTGGACATACTTGATGGTGTGAATGCCTGTGCTTGTATGAATGATCTGAACTGCACGTGTATGTGTGTGTCTGGGGTGTGTGCTATGTGTATATGTATGTGCTGTCCGTATATGTGTGTGTATGTGTATGTTGTATGTGCATGTGTCTGCAAACATGAGTGTTGTGTATGTATGCTATGTGTGTATGTGTGTGCTATGTTGCTGTGACTCTCCCTCACAGACACACCCCTGCACCTCTCACCATGCGCTGCAGTAAAGGCTTCTTGTTCGCAGTTCTGCATCTGGATGGTGCAAGCACACCTCCCTATTGCAACTTGATGCCTTCGTTGATCTAAGAATCATTATTTAATGTCTCCTAATTATACTCCCTAAGCAACCAGACCACCTTAGTAAACAAACACGGCAGGCCCTAACTGTGCAAACAGCCTGCGGTGATATAAGATCCTTGCCATGTAGATTATTCACCCTGTACCAGTTCGTAACTGTACTAAGGCACATGACCGAGAACCTTACAGGCGAATGGGGGCAGGGTAAAGCTGGTTAGGGAGTGCTGAGAGGCCGTTTCCTCTCTGGCAAGACCCATGAGGAGGGAAAAGAGCTACTCTGAGCTAGCTCCCTTTCCCCCACTGCCTGGAGCTGAGCTTCTTGTTGCTTGCTCCCTGGGCTTTGCTCTGTACTATGGGCCCTCTGGCTACACTGAATAGTGGCACTCCATAATATAAAACATAATGGCCTCACTCTGGGTTCATGCCAGGGTGGAAAGAGATGACAGAGAAGTGGAAGGGCTGCTTTTGACTAGACCTTCCAAATGTGAGGTTTTTCTGCTTTCATGCTGGAATCCACAGTACAGAGGAGGGATGGCCCAGCCCGAGCCCTCCCAGTCAACACTCAGTGTTTACAAGGCAGCTCCTGAGCACCCAGCACCTAGGGTCAAACTACATGGAGGGAACTGAGTGTAGTGTCTTTAAGGTCCTGCTTCTCTTAAAGCCCATGTGCATGCTTCCTGGGTCATCTTGTGACCTGTGCACAAGAGTAGAAAGCTCTAGAAGGTTTCTCATAATACCTTTACATCTTGGATCTTCTGGTAACCACATTGTGGTTTGATTTTTATCACCACGTGTAAACCAAGAAACATCTGGGGCATGGACACCTTCCTCTGAATGCATTTTTGCAAAGAACTCCACACTCAGATGGCTGGTGAGGGAGGAGTTGGCCTTAATTGATCTTGGTGCTCAGCAGCTTCATGCTGTGTGTAGGATAGTCTCCACCCATAGTCCATCCTTTCCAAAGCTCAAGTGATTGACTGTGCCCTGGATTGTGTGGACATGGGTGTTTCTCCAGCCCTCTCAGCAAGCTAAAGAAGGCTTGCTACTCCCCATGACTCGCCCTGAGGCCACAGGACCAAGAGACAGCTTTGAAGGATGTGCTGCAGAGACAGAATGGAAAGTCCATTTCACAACCTGGGTGTGGTTTTTTGAGGCAAAGAGGCAAAGTGCAGCTGAAATGACAAAATCCAGGGAGTTTCTCTCTGGCTCCCTCCTTAATCTTGTTGCACTGATGCATTCTCTCTGTATCTTTCTGATCTTTCCTGAGCAGCTTTTATTGTCTGTCATCTTTCCAAAGATTTGGCAGTTCAAAAGCAGTGAGGAGGCAATAGCTGTGGATATCTAGCAACGGTGCCTACCTCAACTGTACTGGGTTTGCCCATTTGACCTGCCTGCCTTGCAAGAGAGAAGAACCCTGGAAGATTCTGCATATTGGAGATCCACATATATTCAGGGAGAGATCTGCACTCTTGATATATTACTGTTTTGTTTCAAGCAGAGAGGCCTTATCTCAAAGACAGTACTTGACTTAAAGCCATTAAATAGGGGACCACTCAGAAACATAGGGAGGTGGGTACTTTACAGGAAGATAAATAACCAAAACAGTTACGGATTACACAGAAATAAAGCATTCGACTTCCCAAAGAGATCAAAGGTTTCGGCCACCTTATTCTGTTTCTAAAATGTGGCTACTTTTTAATTAAATAAATATCTTTCTGTAACATAGCTTGTTAATTACCGTTCTGGGTTACATAAGGGCATCACCGTACAAGTATATAAAATACTTCGAGCCCCCGTCCTCTGGTGTGTCACCAGCCCACTTCTGTTTACCCTCTTCACTTCCTAGACAGCCTTGCTTCTGCTTCGTGCCATTGTATGATTCTGGGTATCTACAGAAAACATAGGACCCACGAAAGAGAGAATGTTTGCGGTGGGTGTTTTTCTGAGGCTGCCTCATTCACTTCCTGACGAGTTTGTCTTAGGTTCTTGTTAGTCTTGAAACTCACTGAGCATTAAACAGCAGTTGACAGCACCAGGCTGAGCAGATACATCCTCTCTCTTCTGCCCTCCTGAGGGACCATCCTTCCCACTTACTGGGACAGCTGGGGTAGCAGTAGCAACCAGGAATAAACAGCAAGGTATCTGTGCTCCTAAAATAGAAGCCAGTTTGTCCAGTTGCGTAACAGACCTCAATAAGCAGTTTCAGTGGCACACTGAGTAATGTTTATCCCGCTGTGACTTCCCAAAGCCAGTGCTTAAACAAAATCCCCAGCACAAAGACCTCTGCACTCCTAATCACATCCCAGAGTGATCTCCCGGCTGCTGTTCTGAAAAGCTAAGATGTTACAGGACTAAGCTAAGGAGGTGTTCGCACAGGAAAGTGGCTTCAGAGCTGCAGGAGACCAGACTGCTTTGCATAACCCTCTCACGTTGGGCAAACCTGCAAACAGTTGTATGGGTGTGGGACATTTTGTCTCTAATCTCTTTTTCTTTTTCAGTGCTAGGGGATGGAACCTGGTGCCTCTTATGCTAGACAAGTGCTCATCAGTGAGCTCTATGGGGGGAGGTGCGCACGTGTGTGTGTGTGTGTGTGTGTGTGTGTGTGTGTGTTTAACACTTTTGCTAAGATGTAGTTCGTCCACCTACACACTGAGAAGGTTCAGTGTGGTTTCGGCACATCCACAGCTGTGTGCCACTATCACACCATCAAGTTTTACAGTAGTGGCTTGGACAAACCACACCTGCTCCCAACTGTCTCCTTGCCCCATCCCTCAGATGCCACCAATCCTCTGTCTCTGTATTTTCCCATTACAGTAGTTCACATGGATGGAATCATCTGGGTGGACTTGGGTGTGAGGCATCCTTCCTAAAACACTATATTTTGAAAGTTTGTGCTACCATACGTCTCCCTCTTCCTCCTCCTCCTCTCTCCTCCCTCTTCCTCTCCTCTCCTCCCCCCCTCACCTTCTCTCTGCCCTCCCCTCTCCTCACTCCTTCCCCCTTACTGACTGAAGTTCCATTGTTTAGATATCTTATGTTTTAATTACACACTCATAGGTTGGTGGGTATGTGGGATTCTTCTTCCGTGAAGTTATTATAAATAACTCCCATGGGTATTTACATGCAGATGTTTAGATAGACTTGTGTTTCATTTCCCTCATGAATACACCTAGGAATACAGTATATAACTCATTGTTCACCTGGGTTTAACTTTCTGAGAAATTGCTTTTCACAGCAGCTATACCATCTGACATAACTCAGAGCTGATCTGAGGGTCCTCTGTTACATCCTACAGCTGGTTCTGATTGTACCGTTTGTCATGTGTACCATTTATATCTAAGGGTCCCATCATACGTGCCCAGGGCTGGTTCTGAGGGTCCCATCTGAGATGCTCACCAACTGGGTCTGGGGTTACAGATTCACCACACACTCACAGCCTTCCTAGTTAGTGTGTGAGATGGGGTCTCACTGTGGCTTTGATGTGCATGCTGGAGAGGTAAGGATATTGAACATCTTTCATAGTCTACTGGCCGGCTATATATCTTCTCTGAAGAAATGCCCTCTGCCGTCTTTTTAATTCGACTTTGTGTCTGTTGTTGATCAATGGGAGGAAGTTTGTTACACTATAAATGCTTGACGCACATCAGATAAAAGATTTCCAAGTAGTTTTCCTATTATGTGTGTTTTCTTTTACTTTCTTGTGTAATATGGTGTGGTATGCTGTGTCTGTGTGTGTGTGACTGTGGCATATGTGTGTATGCGTATGTGTGTCAATGTGTGTATGTATGTGTGTGTGACTGTGAGTGTGTAAATGTGAGAGTGTATGCGTGTGTGTGTTGTATGTATGTGTGTGTATGTGTGTGTGAATGTGTGTAAATGTGAGTATGTGTGTAAATGTGAGTGTGTATATGTAAGTATGTGTGTATGTATATGTGCGTGTATGTATATGTGTGTCAATGTGTGTATATATGTGTGTTTGTGTGTGTGAATGTGTGTGAGTATGTGTATTTGTGTGTGTGTGTCTGAGTGTGTTTGTGTGTACACACATGTTGTGTGTGTGTATGTGTGAATGTGTAAATGTGAGTGTGCATGTGTGTGTGTGTTTTAGGGTACCATGGCATACAAGTGGAAGTCAGAGGGAAATTTTCAGGATGCATGCCTCCCCTTCCATCCTGGAATCCAGAAATCAAACTCCTGTTGTCTGAGCCTACTCACTAGCCCCAACGAGTACCTTTGTTACTCATCCTAACTCAGAGTAGAGGCAGAGTAAGAACAGAATCTGCCCTAGAGAAAATAAAGTCAGGTCTGGTGGCACAAGCTTGTAATGTTGGCATTTTGTGGAACTTCGAGCAGCAAGAGTCCCAGGTCACCCTTAGCTATACATGGCATTTGAAGCCAGCCTGGGACACATGGGACCCTGTCAAGAAAAAAGGAAGTGGTGGGAGGGGGGAGCGAACAATAAATTCAAACTTTTTTTTTCTTTGTAGGTTTTGACTAGCATGCATGGGACCTTTTCTTGTGCTGATTCTTCAGTACTTTAATGATTTTGGCCCCATTGTCACCAGATTTAAATTTTAAAATATACAAGAGTCTTTCCATCACATAATGACCCAGGAAATATGTGTACGCTGCACACTGGGCTGTGGGAGGTGCTGCACCTATCTGTGTCATATGGGGCTCGAGGAGCTGCTTCCTTCTGGAATCTAGAGCAGCTGAGGCCCAGAGGTGCCTTCAAGGACACTAGAGAGGAGATTTGGACTGTGCATGTGAAAGGCAGAGGGCAAGAAAAGCCACACTCCACTGGACCTCCGTGTATTCTGGGAAAAAAGGGAGGCTCAGCTTCCCGGTCTCTGATCCCAGACACTGATAGTGGATACTAAAGTGTGTTCAACACAGTGGACACGAATGTGGCCTTAGGCTGCCCGCCCTGCTGTGCCATCATTACTGACACCTCTATTCCCGGACTTTGTCATAGTGGCAGCTTTTTGATGACATCTCTTCTCAGCTGAGCAGTCCTAGGTCATTGTCATTTGTCTGTGACATCCTGCCTGGTCACTTTGAACACCTCTCTGCTGACACCCCCCACTGAAGCCAGGATTGGGATTCGGGAATGGCAGGTTTCCTCCAGGGCTGTGTAGTGTGTGCCCTCCTCAGGCATTAGGTTCCAAATATTTGGCTCTGCAGGTTTCAGCAATGGTCCTGGGCCTCTGACTCACCTATAGACTCACAGAGTTGCCTTTCTGGGAAGTCCATGGCAGGTTGCCCTGGCATGGCCCAAGTTCCACAGCCTTACCGCTGAACACATGTCAGAGTCCCTAGCTCTCAGCCACAGGGAAAACCAGGAGCTAAGAGGTCTGAGATAAGGTGTGTCCTTGAGGGCTACAGCCCACTCCTAACTCCAGTCGAGGTACCAGGTGACTACTGGAGTAGAGATAACAGGATCTGACAATCAGAATCTACTGGACAGAAGGAGCAGGAGAGGGAAAGAGGAGTGCCACACCCTCTTTACCCAGGGCCAGCAGATGGTCCCTGCTTGTGAATACTTGCCAGAGGACAGCATCCACATCTCCCTTATCCCAGATGTACAGAGGAGGGGTGCGAAGCTCATAAGCTCTGACAAATGATATATATAATTGTATTTGCGCTCCCCTGAAAATTGTTTTTTTATACACTCAAGTCTGTTTGCACATTGTTGACAGAGAGAATCTCATGCAGCCCTGAACTCGCTGTGTATTTAACCATGACATGTTTGGCCCTCCTGCCTTTACCTCCTCAGTCTGAGATTACACATTTGTACCACCACACTCTGTGTGGGGCTAAGGACCAAACACAGCACTTCATGCTTGGAAGGCAAGCACTGTACCGACTGAGCTATGTTTCCAACCCTCTGTTTCTATCTGAAGTGGTGTTGCCAAGACAGGTACCCAAGCTAGGCTTGTCCGTTGGCTGCAGGTGTGCAGTCCTCTATCCGGACGCCAGGGTCTCTAAGTGAACACCTCCACCTTGAACGCTAGCTACTGCTTCGGGTCTTAGGTGTTAGACATAGATACGTCAGAGTAGCCAAAGTCTTGGGCATCCTAGATGGCAGGAGAGGGCTTAACTTCTGCCTATAACCTGTTCCTTTGTGACCCATTGGGTTTTAAGGGATTCAAAACCCTCAAACTCCATTCTTACATATGCTTTCTGAGTTAGACCATCTGTGGCCATGTTTCAGAGTTAAATGTACAACCCGTTCTATAGTGTGCCACTCTGTGATGTGTCTGGACACCTCTGTTCTCTTAAGTGGTCTCCAAGTAAGTCAGAACACTGTAACATCTACCTCTCCCAGAGCCTCTTCTGCTACCTTCCAGAACTTTATACAGTACGTATTAAGGTATCTTCTGACCTTTCAAATCCCCAGTGCTTGTCATCACCAGGCCATTAATCCTCCAGAAATGCCAGGCAAACAACCTGCTGCTTGTGAGTGAGTAGACCCAGAAATGCTGTTGGTGAGTGGATCATGAATGTATGTGTGCCTATGTGTGCATCTACATAGTATGCTAATGGCCATGCCCACTAGATGAATGACTGAATGGCAGGTGACACTCCTCTGGGATGGTGTGTCACCCAGATGCCTGGACACTGATTACTTAGGAGCACATCACTAGGTACCTGGTCCTGAGTCACACCAGGATCCTCCACTGTATTCAGCCTAAAACTGGCTTGGCAGCTCTAGTCTGGGGTCTCAAGAAGGCCGACCGCATGCAGCAGGTCTGAGGAGGACAAAGAAGAAGGTGAGGATGAAGCTGGAAGCCCCTAGGTCTCTTCTCTCAGGCCTCATGCAAGGCCCCCTCAGCCCATAAGAAGCTGCTCCCTGACATTTGAGGGTCAAAGACCATTGGAGTTTCTCTTTCATGTTTTTCTCAGAGACAATGAGATGTATTACTGGCTCCCGATAAGTTAGAATCATACAAATTCCTTAACACTGAAGTCACCTCTTTCCTCTCTCCGCCATCTTTGGCTGTGTGTGCCAGCATTTGTCTGAGGCTATCTGTGAGGGTGTGGCTTCAACAACAGTCACATAAATCAGATATCTACACAGCCAGACTTTGATCTTATTGAAGTGTTAAGGAGCTTGTTTGAAATTCTGAAAGGCCAGAAGGGGTGTTTCCCCTGCCTTCCCTGGCTCTAGATGGCCCCATTGTCTTTCCTGTGTACTGGTTTCTGTCTGTGTCACCAACATCCTTCTGTATGGCTAAATGTGATTCCTTGTGACAAGAATTCCATTCACTAGACTAAATCCACACTAATCTCCCATAACTTTATTGCCTCTGTGAAGACCCTATTTCCAAACAAGGTCAGAGTCCCAGACAACAGAAGTTCCAACACAGACATATTTTAAGGGACAGGGAACCCATAGAGGGGAGTCAAGGTTAGCAGCTAACAGAATTGGGGAGGATTTGGAAAAGGTAACAGATACCAAAGACACTAGCAATAAAGTTTGTTGAAAAACAAAAA
This sequence comes from Rhynchomys soricoides, assembly GCA_019843965.1. Taxonomy (NCBI): domain Eukaryota; kingdom Metazoa; phylum Chordata; class Mammalia; order Rodentia; family Muridae; genus Rhynchomys; species Rhynchomys soricoides. The sequence goes on along the minus strand of JADRCH010000107.1, from coordinate 2,011,941 downwards.
AGAGGAAAGACACATAACATATATGATGGTGGGTAGGAAGCTTAGTGGGTCTGCTAGCACCAGCCTCAGCAGTCAGTGTGAACCTTGGCATCTAGAGTGTAGACAACATCACATTGGCGGTGTTCTTTGGGGAGTCTTACATGTGCCCTCCATGTAATTGATGCTGTAAGCACCCAGAACCTGAGTTTGCTAAGGGATCCTTGGCTGTAGCTCTCATCTACGGCCAGTCAGATGCTGCAGCTGGGTCCTTCATAATTGAGCCACCTGTCTGCTGTGGGATCTTAGCGTCCTGCCACACGCCCTTGAACCACCACCCACCCTGAGTACATGCACACACCTATCGAAACCGGTGGTGCACCCCACATCTGAATCCCACACATTCATCAGGCCCATCTTCTCTGCAGACATCAAATTCAGCTCCTGCTACCAAGAGATCTGTGTGGGTGGGGTGGGGTGGGGGAGTTCCAGTGACAGGAAATATCAGGTGCTTTACCAGCTGTCACTCAGACACAGCCCAACCCGGGACATCCAAGGACGCTGGAGCCCCTCTCTGCCTCTGCAGTCCCCGTTCGCTTCTCTAAGCAGCAGCCCCATGCATTCTGAAGCAAGGGTGCACAGATGACTGGGTTATGTGGCCTTTTAGAGATGGAAGCTGTTCTTGGACCTGCTTCCTGGCCCCATGGATGTAGTGTATCCTTACAGAGCATACCTAGAGCAAGGGAAGAGAACCCAAGAAAGGGGAGCCAGGCAACAACATCCCATATGCGTACACGAAGAGAAAACGACGTGGAGCCACGCTGAGAGCATCACAGGTACCAGGAGCTGGTATATCTGGAAGACATCCACCTGTATTCCATCTCCTTTAATAGAACATTCATTTCTTCATAGAAAAGGACATTGAGGTGCAGAGAGGTTAAGTCCGTGCCCAAGGTAACAATGATATCTTAGTCATTATACACCTAGTCTCAGACCATAGGGCTGTTTTCTCAATTGCTGCTTGCCGCTCCACCTCCCACCAACCCTATGCAAAGAAAGAAAAATGAAACTGTGTATCTGAGCTGGGCTGAAGGCTAAGGAGTGACTTACCAGTGGTGCATACTGGTGTGGAGGCACAGATGCTGTGCATTGGTGGCAAATGACAACCACACGGGCCTGGGGTGCTGGCTCTGCAAAGGGTGGCAGCCTATCCTCTCCGCTGCAGAAGTTTACCTGCCCATAGGTTCTGTGGCTCTGAGAAGCTACCCAAAGTTGGCCCAGCTCTGGTTAAGACTAAAATCACCATCTGGAAACCACCGGAAGGGTCTCCAGGGCAGCCCAGCAGGGCCATCATTGTGATGGACCAGGGCCACAGAGGTGATTCTGGGCTGGGGGAAATCATCCCAGGGATTCACTTTCTGAGGACTGCAGGGAGACAGGAGAGGGGACAGGATTCAGTGCCACACCAGCACCAGGCTGGGTCTGAATTTGATGTGCTTTGTGAATATGACACATTAAAATTAACCAATGAGATTACACGCTCATAAGGAAACAGAACACTATCTGCTCCCTACATTTGGGAATTAACTGTACACTAAACATTTAAACTCAAACACACAAGCTCAAAAGCCATGCGTGGTGGTGTACTTCTATGATCTGACACTTGGAGGGGGAGGGGAAGGGTCCATAAGCTCAAGACTTGCCTGGCAAGTTCCAGCCCAGCCAGAGCTGTAGACTGAAACTCTGTCTCAAAATAATTTTTTTAAAAAAAAAGCAAAACAAGTAATGGTGGCGCCTGCTTGTAATCTCTGTGCTAGAGGTGGGAGAGTGGATCCCTAGGGCTTGCTGATCAGCCAAGTTAGCTTAATCAGCAAGCTTCCAGCCAGTAAGAGATCCTGTCTCAGAGAGCAAGGTAGATGCTTCCTGAGGAAGGATACCCAAAGGTATTCTCTGGACCTCACACACATGCATGTACACCCATGCACACACACATAAAATAAAATAAAGCTTATAACCATGCTTTACTTTCATCAGAAGCCAGAGGGGGAGGAAGGGAACGTTCCCTTCCTCCCATCACAGAGTCCCCCAGGAGTACCAGGCACCTAATGAGGGCGGCCCACCCTCCCACAGTGGGCTATTCCTTCCCTCGAAGGAGCACAATGCTGAGGTTTAGTCTTTTCCTACTTACTGTAATGCTAAGCACTGGCCCCAAAGTTTGGTTGCCCTAGGAATGAGATCCTCACATACATCAAGTGATGCTATGCAACCTTGCTTCTTAATTTAAAACTTTTGGTTGAATAAACATGCCTACATCCTATGGCTGGGCAGAAAAGAGGTAGGTGGGATGTTGGTTCTCAGGTTTGGGGTCTGAGGCAGGATCACAGGCAGAGAAGAGAGAGAAGAAGGAGAGAGGAGAAGATGCCATGGGGTAGATGAATCTCGAAAACATGGCCATGAGGGCTGGCCAGTAGGAGTAAGAGCAGCCCAGGTGGAACATGGCAAGTCATAGCTCAGGGTTATTGATGGGGAAGTAGGCACTAAGCTGAGAGAGTAAATATGTGCCCAGCTCGAATGCTTTCAAGGCATATCATAAATATAAAGGTTTTGTGTCTTTTATCTGGGAACTGAATGGTCAAAGGTGAGGTAGAAACCCCTGATTGAAATTATTACCATAAGGCATGACTGACTGTTAGTGTTGGTACTGTCCCCGGAGTCCTGATTGGCTTCTGAATAGCCTTAGTTAGATTTCAAAGAAGTGTAATCTGGTGTCAATCTGCCTCTGTAAGCCATTTGGAATCTAAGAGTGACCAGGCATACAGCCTGTATTCTACTATATTCTATCCAGGCTGACACTGACACTTTCATGTAAAAGCGTCCATGTGGAGCCAGAGCACATGTGAGCACTTAGGCAGAATAAAGGAGTCCCCAGAACTGAGCCCGATCGCCCACTTGAAGACAGTGTATCCAAATGTTTCTGAATGTGTCTAACTGTGTTTGTCGGTGTGTTTCTTTTTTTTTTCAGGATGTCGAGATTCACCGAGGAGAGGCTGAAAAAAAGAGAAGCATGGGCAAGCTCTCTCAGACCGCCTCAGAAGACAGTGATGTGTTTGGTATGTAGCAGCAGAGAGGGGAAAGCCCCTGTCAGGGGGAAAGCCCCTGTCATGCTTGGATTGTGAGCCCACACATTCGCACTGGGCAAGCTGTATTTCAGGGGCCTGGGTCTTTGTGGGGTTTTGTTATTGTTTCTGGTTTTGATTTGTGTGGTGTGTGTGTGTGTGTGTGTGTGTGTGTGTGTGTCTGTATATAAGCACAAGCTTGCATGTGGCACAATACCTGTGCAGAAGTCAGAGGGCATCCTAAGTGTGAGTCTTCTCCTGCCTTATATGAAATAAGGTACCTTGTTCACTATAGTGTACACCAGGCTAACTCATCAATGAGCTTCCAGAGAGCTGTCCCCACCTCTGTCTCCTTCCCTTGGCACAGAAATTACAGATGTGCACTGCTGCGCTTGGATTTTAGGGAGCCAAATTCATGAGTTCACATGGGTATAGCAAATCATTCTACCACGGGCTATCCCTCCACCTCTCGCTTCATTTGTAAACATGCCTGGGCAGTGGTGTGGCAAACACTGCCCTCCTGCAGACTCTCCCTCACGTGACCTAGGGACCTGTCCCATTTCGTGTTCATTTTTGCTCCCTGAGGCCCTAAGGCTCCTCACAGTCTTCCTCTCTGCCGGTCTGTGGGAACATCAGCAATCCCACAGTGTTGAAAGCATGCTGATCGGGAATCGAGCTTGCCAAAGGCTGGCTGGAGACAGTTACTCAGCTGTTGATGGGAATAACTGTGGTCTATGAAACGCTAAGTTCTGCTGCCTCACGGGCACACACCCCTGCACATGGGTTTTGTTTCTTCCTATTTCTCAGAGGGGGCAAACACCGTGTCTCATTTTTTGAGGAATGTGATTATCTAGAGCCCTAGGGGCACTGCTGTCTCTTGTCTTCCCTTGGGGGACATGGGAAAGGACATGTGACTAACAGCCAGCCTGTGTGGTAAGAACCCAATGTCCCAAGAGGACACAGCAGGCAGGCCACTGCAGGGATCATGGACCAGGCCATGCAGCCTGGGTTTCAGTCACTCAAAACCAGTGCCCTTAGCCACACTCCCTAGCCCCCACTTGCCTATACAAAGGCCTCTCTTTCCTGTGCTTTGTCCTTCTTGAACAAATATCTGTGGCTGAAAAGCCTCCGAGATCAGTCTGCCCCCAGCGACTGAAAACCGTGACTGGGTGCTGAAAGGGTGATGACCGGCAGGGGGAGGGACTCTCTGGTTTCTTTGGCTGTGTCCATTTCCCTGGGAATTTTCCGGTGGCATTTCTGTCTTTAGGAAGTGGGATGTTCGTTTTTTAGTGGGGGAGGGAAGAGTAGAAGACAGTTTTGTGACTGCCCTACAGCAAGGTGCACAGTTTAAAGTGTTCAGGGCAAGGCACGGCACAGGACATGATGTCTGCCTGTACCGTGTTTAGGATGCTACTGAGTCTTCGGGATGGGTCCTCTACTTGTGTTTTCTATGTATGTATATAGAAGTACACATCTATATACACAGAAGAGTATCAGAGATATCAAAGAAAAGGCAAAATACGTATGCCCACCCAGATTTGCATTTTCTTTAATTAAGTGTCTTTAGAATTAGTTATGATTTTTTGTTATGCTAGGGGTTGAATTAGGGAGTTGGAAGCATGCTTAAGTGAGTGCTTTACCACTGAGCTGTGGCCCTAGTCTCAATTAATAGCTTTTTAGTTTGTTTGTAATGAATAGCAGCCCTTGTGTAACATTGTGTATATGTGTGTACACACACACAAAATGTATGTAACACACACACCATGTCTTACCTGAGGCCTGTGTGAGCCTCCTCCTTGAATTGTATCCACCCTGATTCTTGAAGCTGTCTCCCCTGAAGCCACCTCCACCCTGACTGGAAGGTAGAGCCATGCAGACGTTGCAAGTCTCTCCAAACACAGTGGCCGGTGGTTGTTCCTGACCTAGGACACGGATATACTCACGTCTGTGGCATGAAGGCACCTCGAAGCTCTTGCAGTGTAGATGCAGTAGGATCCGAGTCACTCTCATGCATGCACAGCTCATACTGGCTGAGTCAGAGCCCAGGAGTGTGTGAGGAACCCGCTGCCTGCAGCTGTCCTAGGTTCACTCAACCCTGAGTCAGGGAGGCTGGGCCCTGAGTACCCCTCTGCAATCCTCAGTGAAACAGACCAAAGTTACGGTGAGCTGCCGAAGCCCTGCCCTTGATAACCTTGCCTCCTGGCCCTCTCCGGGATATACACAGGTTCCAGGCTAAAGATGAAAACTGACAAATGAAGAAAGAGAACTCCAGTGACCTTGGCTGGCTTTTCCATTTTGTTTGTTTGGTTTAGTTTGGTTGGGGCTTTTTTTGTTTTGTTGCTGTTTGATTGTTGTCATTGGTAGTGGTTGTGTGTGTGTGTGTGTGTGTGTGTGTGTGTGTTTGTGTGTGTGTACCCCATGGTGTAGGTCAGAGGAGGGCAATTTTGGAAGCTGAATCACTTTTCCATCATGTGGGTCCTAGAGATTGAACTCAGGTTGCTGGGCTTTGTGTTGACTATAACCAACGGAGCCATCCCTCCAGCCTGAACATGGACCATAGAACCAAGGAAATACATCAGAGAATTCTTTATAAACTGATAGTGGCTCAGACGAGGTTCCAAATGAAACCAACCCCCCTCCACTTCATAAAGGCTTCTCTGACTGTCCAGGAGGCTCATAGTATTCCAGAGAAGCAAGCTCCCTTGACATTCACTGCATTTTGTGAACATGGAGTTGGCTGAAGTCCTACTGTGGTCATCTCTAAACTCTTCATTTCATTTCTGTGTCAGAGAACAGGTGAAGGATGTAGAAAGTAGTGAGAACTGTCTCCCGTAGCCAGCCCGTTATTACAGGGCGCACATCACATACCTCTAGGATATTGGACATCATGGAGTCAGAAGGGGAATACTGAAACGCTCTTGGATGGGATGAAGTAGACAGCCAGAGCAAAGACTGCAGGCAGGGTGGACTGGGCACAAGTGCTACATCCGATGGCTCTCAGGCCCAAGCCAAGCCAGTCAGCCGAATCCAGAGTCACTTCCTCGGTGTCTTTTCCAGGGCAGAGGCAATCCTGCATACAAGCTTTGAGACCTTACGTTAATGGGTGAAATTACCACTGGAAGGTTGCCTATGGCTCAGGGGCGTGTCTCAGCAGGCACAGTGTTAAGTCTCTCAGACCTCTTCCTCTGTCAGTACTGTGGTTACACCTCAGTCCTGGTCGCCTGGCTACACAGGAGGAAGGAAATGTTTCCGGGCACTGTAGCCTAGGGAACCATGTTGACCCCATTTTGAGGAACCAGGCTATTTTTCAGCTGGCCAGTTTTTAAACTTTGTTGAGCCACACACCCACACACCACACTGCACATCTTGTCATTTGAAGGCAATGGAGAAGAAAGGCAACATGCCCCACCCACTTCCTACTGAACGCTCAAAGCAGGGCTGCTCCTGGGCAGGTCCTCCATGAGATGAGCAGCTCTAGTAATGCATACCATCCACCAGAAGAGGGCGCCACTGCTCTGCGGGCGTGACCGGTTCCTTTTAGACAGTCCAGGACTGAGGCACTGCTTGATGCGTGCATAAACGGCGGGTGGTGCAGGCAAGGATAGCTGAACAGCAGCGTCACATCTTCCTTCCACTGCCATCCTATTTCACGTGTCTGTCAGAGAGACGGACAGGTGAGGTCAAATCTTATGGAAAGTTACAAGGTGATGGAGACCTAGGATCCCCTGGAACTGCAGTTATGGATAGTTACGAGCCACCATGTGGGTGCTGGGAACCAAACCTCTGGTCCTCTACAAGTGCAGTAAGTACCCTAACCACTGAGCCACCTTTCCAGCCCTGTTTATTTGAATTTTGAGACAAGCTCTTCCTCTGTTGCCCAGGATAACCAAGAACTCACTACAATTCTCTTCCGACCTCCTCAGGCACCAGGCATGCCTATATACACATATACATATACCCATATCCATAAAATAAATAAAACTATAAAAGTCAGAAACCTAAATAAATAAATAAAAACAGGAGCTGACATAGCCACAGACTCCTGTCTGTGTACGTGTGGACACTTTACTTCATCCCAGCGCCGAGGGCATCATCAGTAAGAGAGCCGGTAGGCAATCTGGTTGTCATGAACACACCTGTAACCCTGGTACTCAGGAGGCAGAGGCAGTAAGAACGCTGCTGACAAACAAGCACATCACAAACCTAGAGCTCAGCCATGTTTGGGCATGTTGCAGAGCCATCAGCATTTCTGCTGCTCTCCATCACCCATAACTGGGGATAAGTGTCCATCTTGTGTGGTTCATGGGCTAGAGCAGCAACAGTTGCTGCTAGTACCTCATTAGCCATTGACACCCAGAACATCCTAATAAAAACGTCGTCTATGACAAATGCTGTGAACGCAGCTTTGAATCTTGTAGATAAGGCTCAGTGATGTGAGACCAGATGCTCTATCATACCTTCACCACACCAGTAAATAAAATAAATAGTACTTAGCACTTCCAACGGGCTTGCAATATTCTAAGATGGGACCTGAGGGGTCGAGGTCAGAGGGGTCAGGGGTCAGAGGAAACAGCAGAGGAACGGAAGGGGACATTTTAACACAAATCGACACAATGGAAGGCAAAGGTGTTTCTTGCTGTGGTTGTCGCTTTTCAATTAGTAGGTCAGCATTCTGTTGTGGAGAGGCCACTTCAGCAAGAGGATAAGCAGAAGCCTTTGCAAAGAGAGATGGGGAGAAAGGGACTGTCCCTTGACCAATCGCCTGATCACTATCATGTCCACAGGGAGGTATCCCTTCCAAGAAAAGACAAGCCTCTGGCTGAAAGAGCAAGGCAGGAGATGAGGAGGAGGAAGCTTCTGTCTCGCCAGCTGGCAGAAACAGGCTATTCTTACACCTCTAGCATCCATTCTTGAGAGAGTCCCCAGGTGTCCCCCAGAGCAGCCCCACCCTAAGCCATATTAATTGACTCAGCTACTTAATTTGTCTTATTAGTGAGGACAAATGGCGTCGGGTTTGCAGGTGTGGAACCTTTCTCAAAGTCGTGTGGGCCTCCCGCCTGCCCTACTCTGGGCTCTCTTATCTGGGGTCTTGATCATGTGTTATTTTAACTAACTTCTAAGTGGAGTCTTGGTGTCAGTGTGGACTTGCCCAGAACTTCCCAAGACCGGAGTACACACTCTGGATGTAGGGTTCTCGGTCTTTATTTCCCCCTATATTTTTAAAATAGATACCGTGCTGTATCTTTACATATGTATCCGTAAGTAATAGATTAAAGGGTTTAAATTAAATGATGGCCTAGAGGATATACTCTAACTCTCTGACAGACTATTTTGTGTTCTGACTTGTTTAACCACTGATGTTTTAGAAGACTCCAACGGTCTCGATTAATACTCGTTTGAAAACCGTTCACTCTCCTATGAGGTCGAATTTGAGCGTGTGGAACTCCAGCCCCTCTGGAAACATTAAAGACCCAGAAACAGCTGGTTTCTGGTGTGACTGCGTTTGCCTGGTACCCAGTACCACTGTCTCCAGGGTCTCATCAGAGTGACTTGCTCAATCCTATAGGCCTTTGAGTTTGTGACCTTAAGACTTTAATCTTTAAGACTTCTTTTAAGAAATCCCCATGACCTTTACGGTCCAGTGACTTCAGCTGCATATAAGGTCTATCCACAATTTAATCCCTTAGATGATAGGATTTCTTCTGTTCTTGACTTGCTGAACTAAATCCACCCCGCCCCACCCCCCTACTACAAAAAGAAGCACCAAGAAACAGCAAGGAAGGATCGGATGGAAACAACATGAAAGCCCGGCAGCACAGACACTGCCCTGACTGAGCTGTAACACACCAGGCAAGATGGATGAATATGGCTCCTCCTGAATCCTGCTCCTCAGAGATCCCTGAGGCAAGCTCCAGCATCCCTTACACCCATCCACTCAGTGCTCCGTTGCAGCTACATTTCCCACGTTAGACGCACACTCACATTAAGATAATTGAGCTACGCCCAGCAGCCGTATGACCAATGATCTTAGGCATTCTCACCCCTATGTCCGATTGCAGCCCACCTGGCCTCTCTCCTGGGCTCACTGCCTGGGCTTTTACTTAGAAAACAGGATGTCTTTCTTGGCACCTCTAACTTCTGGGGTTCCTTGATGTATCTTTCACATCCTCACGCTTTCCTGGCTCGTGGGGATCCTGTCCCTGCCACACACTGTCTATATTCCTAGGAGTTCCTTGAAAACCTTCCATGATCTTGTAACCTTTACATTCTACATGGTCTGTCTCCAGCTCAAGCAGTAGCCAGGCCTACTTTGACTGCAGCTCCACTACTGGACACGGCCGGTCTAGGTGCCTGAATTTGTGTAAGCGCACCTCTAGAGGGCGCTGTTCAAGCAGGCTAACCTCCTCCTTAACACTGTCATCCACAAGAGGAGCCCCTACAAGTCTCAACGTCCCCTTCTCAATGACCCATCCTGAACTGAGACACAACCTGTCAGAACTCCTAAATCTTAGAGGCGCAGAACCCCAGCTGCTTTTGTGTTCTGGCTCAGAGGGCAGAACAGAGAGTGTCTGGGAAGAGAGGGGGAAAGGTGGCACGTCAGCTGGAGTTGCTACTGCTAGGCAAGGTGGCATCCATCACTTCCTTCCTGGTCCTCTGGCCAGAAGTGTCAGACAATCCCTCCTCCATACAAGGCACCAGGAAGAGGGGCACAAAAAGTGGGCACTGCCCCCAGGGGGCACTGTCTCTTATGTGTTGCTTGGTCCCTGCCCGATAGACCATAAGCCCCTGGGAGATAGAGAACAACAGGGCAGTGCGTGCACTATAAAATCTCAAGACAGGGTCAGGGCTTCAGGGCAGCTTCTCTCCTCCCCTCCTCTCTTCTCTTCTTTTCTGAGACAGGGTTCTCTCTAGCCCTGGCCCTGGCTGACCTAGAACTTACTATGTAGATAAGGCTAGTCTCAAACTCACAGAAATTGGCCTGCCTGTTCTCCCAAGTACTGGAATTAAAGGTATGTGCCACAATGCCTGCCCTACTAGAAGCTTGTTCAATACTGAGAGCACAGTAGGAGGGCCCAACTCTACCCTCTGCTCTCTGTCTCCTCCCCCCCCCCCCCCCAGACGTCTCCTCTCTCAGACATCTCCTCCCTTGGGCACAGCCTCTGTAGACCTCTGAAATCCACCAGATTCCCCATTCTGTATCTCTTAGGGCCTAGGCTGTTGTATGTGCATGTGTGGTGTGTTACATGTATGGTGAGTGAATATCAATGCACGTGTACGTGGGTTTGACTTGTGTCTATGGGTGTGTGCACATGTGCAGCATGTGCATACAGGTGTGTGTGTGTGTGTGTGTGTGTGTGTGTGTGTGTGTAGGGCCCCTCTACCGAGGCTGAGCTGCCTCTACTGTGGGTGCTCATGTGAAGAGTAGTAAAGAGTGTAGGTGAAGGTATCCAAGGATACCGCCTTTTGTCCGTTTGTCAAAGCTCTTCTCACAGGGAGCTGAAATTTCCCAGGTGGTAGCTGTATCATAGCAATGCCATCCCAGGTGGGAGGAAGAGGAGGGGAGAGGCTGGCAAACTGACTCCCACAGAATAGTCATAGCTGCCTGTGCCTCAAAGGCTGGGAAAGCCTGCACTAGAGAGCCCCACCTTAGAAGTGCCCCCAAGTCACTTAAGGTCAGCACAGCCACAATAGGACAGGGAGCTGTCCTGAGAACAAAGAGGGATACAGTCTCCCAAGCACAAATAGAAGATGTGATGGGCTGTGGCCAGTTGGGGAGCCATGTGCCCTGCCTGCATCCCAGGAATGCTGAGAGCCTTCCCTGCACAAGGCCCATCCCAGACATCTTGTGCCCATCACCATGATCCCTTTGAATATTTTAAGTGCCTTGAGTCTGATCCTAATTCAGAAGCACCTGACTTTGGTCTTCACCAGTAAACAGGACTGTTTCACACTGTCTCACCCTTGTCTGAATTTGTCACTGGACTTGGGAGCTTGTGTGTTCTATAAGAAAGTCACACTTTTCCAGTTTACTCTGGCTAATACAAACGCACTGTGTGGGCCATCACCAGCATAAGAATGGGGATGTCACCGGTTTCCCAGAAGGATTCTTAAAGGAATGGGTGGCTCTTCTCTCAGGGGCACGCTCATGTCAACATCTTACACATGTAAGAAATAAAGCATCAAGATGGAAGATGTTAGCCTTGCCATCCTGGGGACTCGCAGATGTTCCTTGCCCCTCCCCCATGTCATACTCTGTGTCCACTTTACCCCCAAAGCCCAACATGCTCCCATGTATCCTGTGAGGAGGGTTACGTGCCACTTATTTGGAAAGCCATCAGTAAGGATTACTCCAAACCTTCCTGCCCTGTACACAGACCCTAGATACAGCTCCAGCCACTCAGCCAAGTCAGGCTTGGCACAACCCACGGCACACCCTGTCTCACAGAGAATGAATCTGGATGCAGCCCCTCATGGGAGCAGGCATGGCCACAGACTCAGGTAGTTTGGATACCCTAGCAGGTTAACCACTGAACTGTTAGCTGAGCCAGGTCAACTATTAGGCAGCAGTTTCTAGGTGTCCACTGGTGATGCAAAGGACAAGATGGAGATGCTGGTGTCTCTATCAGCAAATGAACCCTGGGTAACTTGCTGAGACTTATGGACATTAGAATCAGAATGGACCATTATGTCGACTACTGGCCACTGTGATTCATGGCTACTCTTGCTCACAAACTAGGTACAATTTAGCTAAGAAAGAGCTCTGTGTCTCTTCCTGGCTTAGAGGATTTTATTTGTCTTTTATTACCTCTTTTAAGGCTTGCATCTAGCTAAAACTTTTCATTGAAATTCGTTGAACACAACATGCCTTCGGGTTTCATTCATGTTCCTGGGGTCTTCTTTCAGATCCAAATACACTGTAGGCAAGCTCAGCAGGGGTCCCCTCCCAGACCTGCTGGTTCACTAGAAAAAGTGGCAAGCATTTCCCTGAGAATCATTGAGATGATGGTATTAATAAATCCGGAATGTTTCCCCCCCAAGGAAATCCTATCAGTGACAATGTCATCTCTTTCCTGAGAGAGAGCAGCTCCCACCCCAGTGAGGCAGGATTTGGCACACACTCACTCTCACACTGATGAACTCACTTACCACACACACTCTCACCTCCAGCCTCACTGGCCGTTCCCATGGAACCTACACTCAAGGCTCTAAACTGCACTGCAGGGATGTCACTTGTCTCTACTGGCACTGGCCTTTGACTGGCACTAGGAAGGTCAGCCATAACTGTGGCAGAGGGGGAGGAGGGAGGCTGCAGAGTACCTCCCCCTGGTGGTGGTTCGTGGGTAGCTAATGGCAGAAGGATTTTGAATTTTTCAGAGTTAGGAGAAGTAGAGGTGTCTTCCAAGGCATTCGCTGCTGGGCCAAACTTCTGCATTTCATCGCTCTATAGATGTGGCTGAAGAGCTACAGAGTGGATTCAGCCGTAGCTGTCACCCAGTTTTTCCTCTGGAGAAATGATACAGGGGGTGTCTGCCCGGTTGTATCAGGGATAGAGGGACCCTATCACATCTCTCTCTCTCTCTCTCTCTCTCTCTCTCTCTCTCTCTCTCTCCTCTCTCTCTTCTCTCTCTGTATGTGCACACACACATACACTCACACACACGTGTGTGTATGCTTGTATGTAACTATCCAGGATCACACGGAGATGGGGATCCTGTAGAGAGTAGAAAGCCCCAGTGCATTCACTATGTGCTCCTGACCATGCCCAGTGCATTCACTATGAGCTCCTGACCATGCCCAGTACATTCACTATGAGCTCCTGACCATGCCCAGTGCATTCACTATGAGCTCCTGACCATGCCCAGTTCATTCACTATGAGCGCCTGACCATGCCACAAGCACACAGAATGAGAGCTGGGAGGGAGTTCAAACCTCTTGGCCACACTGGAGGCCACAGGCCCAGGCCTTTTGAAAGAGCTTGGACACCAAGGAAAATCAGCAGCAGCCTTTGGCTCATAAACAGATGTCTGTGTGGATTTGGTACCAAGTTGACCCTCATGCTCCCTCAGCTCTCCTGTGTAGACCCCAGGCCACCCTCAGAGGTTTTCTCTTTCTCAGCAGAGGGGAAGCCATAGCTGCCCTAGGTTTCAGTGTACCAGGCAGGGCAGCTCGCATTTACCATGAGAACTTTGACAGTCTTCAATGTTCAAGACCCCCAAATCTTTCTCCTTCTCTCTTCCTTTCTTTTTTATTTTGTTGAGATGATGTGTGACTATGTAGACCAGGCTAGCCTCAAACTCCTGGTGCTTCTTGTGCTTGTGTCTCCTGTGTGAAGTGATGATAAGCTGTACCAGCATGCTTGGCTTCTTTCTTGTTTCTGCAACTGTCTCTGTGCAACCAGACCCAGGAGGGTCAGGGTCAAGGTCCGTGTCTTTGTCCCTCAGCCCAGGGAGTCTGTAATTCACTAGTCGGGAGATTTTCCATGAAATGGTCATGTGCTTGGATCAGGAATTTCTTGAAGTCACGAGATGAACAGGGTATGAGAGTGGGTGCTCAGAGAAGCCCTGTAACATTTGCTGTTTGGGTTTTACTCTTTGAAAACCATGATGCACTTGACCCCAAATTAAACAGCATTTGTTTCCAGGGCGTCAGTCAGGAGCCCACTTCACTTGGCTAGTTTAAGCTGGTTCCTAGTTCTCCAGTGGCCAATGCAGAAGTAAGTTACATGTAGCCAGCAGTACTGACTCGTAAGGACGGACTTGCAGCAGTGACTTTTCTATCAGCAGAACATCTGCAAAGAGGCAGAAGATTCCTGTCAGACCATCGATGCAAGTCTTCCTTGCTGTTTTCTCAAAACACCTCAGGGGCCTTTCAACTAATTGTGTAAGAATGTCGGGTAAAAATAAAGCTGGGTTCTGGGGAGGTGGCTCCACGGGTAAAGCCTGCACCTCACAAGCACAAGGACCTCAGTCTGATCCCCAGAACGCTTGTGGAAAACAGTCGGTCAGTGGTACAGACTTGCAACCCCAGTGCTCCAGAGGAAAGACGTGAGGGTCCCTGGGGCTCGCCAGCTGCCCAGTCCAACCTGCCTGGTGACCTCTAGGCCAGTGAAAGACTCTGCTTCCAAAAGTGGAAGATAACACCCAAGGAGCAAGCCCAAAGTTGGACACTGGTCTTTATACAGATGAACATACAGGAGCGCACATAGCACAGATGCCTTCTCTAATGAAGTAATCTAGGCCAGAGAAAAATGCAGCTATTGAGCAGGGTGTCTCACACAGCCTTAATCTTTATTACATATGGAGAAAAGATACTTCTAGAAGGCTTGTTTTCATCAGCCATCACTCTCCGACCAGCACAGAGGTTGTCTTTCTCCTGGGTAAAGATTTCAGCTCCACCATATAAATATAAACCGAATATTTCACTGGTGAGTCCGGAAGCCTCCAGTTTCATATCAGTAAAATGGAGATGACAGTGTCCACACGACAGGGATCATCTGTTAACAAGATTTTACTTCTCACCCACCTCTGCCTCCTTGATTATGAATCTAACCACTTCCTGTAGCAGTGTTCCTGTTTTTATGTCTCTGAGTAATGCTCAGAACTCCCCCAGGATGCAGCAGAAACAGGAAACATGTTCTCTGGCTTCTCTGGGGCTTTAAGGCAGAAGTGCACCAGGGAACCAAGTCAAAGAACAAGAGGCAGGGGAGCAGTGCAGGGAGGAATGGGGAGCCGCAGTGCAGGAGGCAGAGGAGCAGCAGTGCAGGAGGCAGGAGGCATGGGAGCAGCAGTGCAGGAGACATGGGGAGCAGTACAGGAGCAGGGGA